>SNQJ01S0042523.1:0-45973 GCA_010110895.2 Picea sitchensis
AGAGATGGACATTCCAATTAGTCCACATGCTTCGTCATTCCTATTATCCCATTTGGATTTCTTATCATCATCAATAGGTGTTGTTTCCTTTCCCATGGTAATCTGATACAGGCCTTTAATTCTTAATAAATCTTCCATATGGGACCTCCATTGGAAGTAGTTGTTGCTGGTAAGCATGATAGTACTTGTAGAAGCCATATTAAATATGTAGATAATGCATATTTAAAAACTGAAACTAATGATCTAGATGGAAATATCTCGAAAAGTTGTGCAATTTAAAAAAAAACGGCACTGAAAACGGACTTTCGATGTGAGAGTTATGCCCCTTTTAAAAAAGGCATAAACGGTAACCAAATAACCACGTGATAGTGTAAGCTACTTTATGAAGTGACCCACTTTTATAAAGAGAAGTGGGGATCACTTTTACAATGAGGTTACCTTATAACGGAAAAGTTGCATACAAAATAACTCTAAAATAAAATATAAAGCTACTTATAGTGATTCACTTTTATACTTGAAGTGAAATGCACTTTAAAATTTATAGCATGAACTTTTTCAAAAAAGGTAACAAAAGAGACACTTGAACTCAAGACCTCTTACTTAATAAGGCAAGTTTTAACCAAATGGTCTAGAAAAACATATTGTAATGTTCAGAAGGAGGATTGTTGTTGTTGTTATTGTTGTTATTGTTGTTGTTGTTGAAGACGGCCTTGGAGAGCATGCTCCAAAAACACTCTTTTTGCACAAGAAAAAAAATCCGCTTCTCGATGATAACAAGGGTTAGATCTCAGTTAGCTTACCTAGAAGATGCACCTTTTCCTATCTGTTTCTGATTTTCCGAGATCGCACAAGGCACGAGGAAAAGAGAATACGCATATCTAAAAGAGTAGCAGCCCAGAAATAAAAAATACAAACCAAAATAAAATCAAAACTTTGCAAAAATTTAAAAAAAAATGCGTATTCAGACTTTATACCTCTGGATCTGACTGTAATGGTCGTATCTTGGGCAAACGGAAACCTTTTCGAGTGAAATGAAAAGTGTTCCTGAATGAAACGAGTGCTTCAGATGTAATGGAATAGTCCTCTCAGCCCAAAAATGTACGAAAATGCCAGAAAATGGAGATGAGGCAACTCGGCTTCACGATCTTGATCTACAACAGGAGCGGGTCTTAAAATAGACTCTGATACCATGTTTGACAACAAAAGTATTCCAATAGAGGACAAACACCTTCAGTAACCACTCACATAACCAGATCAAAGATCAACACACTGATGTTTTCACGTGGTAAAACCCCTACGGGGAAACATCCACAACCCTAGCCAACGTGGCCACTTGGAGCAGTTTATTAATGCAAAGAAAAAGATTACAAAGAGATTTTACAAGAGAGTTTCTCACAATCGATCATCGGTAAATGACCCTCCATGCTCTTTAAATAGAGATCATGGACCGATCGGGTGTTAAGCCACAAATCAATGGCCATTAAGATCGAGGAGAGTATGAACCGTCCGATTACTCTATGTCAAGAACATATCGTGACCGTCAGATTTTCTAACTACAAATGCATACTAAAGAAACACAATTTTACCTAATGACATATTAGACCAAGTAGATCTTAACTAACTCCTAAGTGTCTAAATATCCTAACATAACAAAGGCTATAGATTAAGGGATATATGTGGACACATCTCAACTGGGAGATCTAAGGGTGTAGGAAGGCCATTAGTCTGAAGTGATGTCATACAGTGACGTCATCTAGGGTGACATGGACCCACGATCAACGTGCCATGTGTCACCTAGAATCATACATTTCACAAGCTCTATGTTCCCATTAAAATGTGACACATGTCATCCACTATAGGGGCCACATCTCATCTCTACCTTGTCGTGTATCACCCCTTCAACTTACATGTTTGGTCCATTTGGAAAGTAGAGTGCTCGAGACCCACTTGTCCTTGCCTCCGCATTTAGCATATCACTTAGCATATCACACGTGTGAGGGTGGACCCTCCGGAAGTCTGGAACTTCAAGACTCTATAGGTTTATGATGTACTGTCATGAGTAATTTGAAAGGCTTAAAGGCTAAAGCCATGTGGAGAGATTCTGGGCTCCTTCAGGAGTTTGTGAATTCGATACTTCAGAGGACATGCGTGCAAAAAGGAAAAGGGATGTTCGGTGTCGAAGCATCGAACGTTGAATTCCCCTCTAACCTGTGTGTTGGATGAGGATCAAGTCCCACCATTGGATTGGATGGTGGATGGACCTTCCCTTCAGGAGGTAGGAACCTGGAGATGGTATGAATGATATGGACCCATGTGGGTGCTACGTGGCTCTCAAATAATAACACCCTAAGGACTTTGGGAGGCCATAACCTGCAAACCAGAGGTCAAATTTGAGCCTAGTAGCAATCATTATAAATCTATGGGTGAGTAGAATTGGATGAAGACCCAAGACAAGGGATTCAATATTATTATAGTAAGAAAAATTTTGGTGCCCCATCCCTAGAAAGGGTACTTAGGGATCAGGTGTGTTACAAATTGGTATCAGAGTGAGGTTACAACACTTGGCCTGCTTGGGCTCATGAGCAAGTCGCTTAAAAATGTTATTTAGAGAACTTTTAGGGGTGACACTCTATATTACCCCATTCCTAAGAGGCTTATTTAAGCCTCTACTGAAGGAAGGAATGAAACTTTATGTTGTTGTATATGTTTTGAAAAAAAAAATATTGAATTGTGTGTTGTTCATAAAACTAGTAGATCATTAACTCAAAGAGAATGTTTTATCATCACTTAAATAGTCAGTGGATCACATGAAAACTACATCATAAAGGACGGTGACACACCATGAATTGGGGGAAATATCCCACAATAGAGAGGAAGAATCTGATGAAAGGAGGGTGGTGTAAACCCCTCCCGATTTGGCTGAAACTGTAAGAAGCCTCATGGAAGAATTATAGAGTTGTAAGGTTGACAATGAAAGGTTGATAAAAGAGCAGGAAAAGAAAACTGAAATAATGCAGTTCTACTGCAGATCTTATCAGAAATGTAAATGAAGTTGCATCATGGACCATCATCCAGTCATGTGGAAAGACATCATATGAAGAAATCCCAAAGTCCACCTGAGATACAAAAGAATGGCCCTGAAAGTGGCCAAACAAGGAGGAGCACCTCAAAGAAGGCCCAACATGGAGCCAAGAGACACTCATAAGAAGAATCCTCTGGTGATGAAACTGACAACTCCAAGGGATCTTCTAGTATCAAAACTAGTTCTCATTCCCAGAGAAAAAGAAAGAAGAGGAAACATTCCAAGGGTCATGACCCTGAAGAGTTAAAGAAATCCAAACCACCCACTTTCGATGGAGAAATTAAGAAGGGGGAAGAGGCAGAATTTTGGTTGCTTGGCTTGAAGAAGTACTTCAGAGTCCATGACTACTCTAAAAATTTTAAAGTCTGAATAGCCATTTTTAACCTAAATGGAAAGGCCTCCATTTGGTGGGAGGACCTTAGGAATGTAAAATGAATCCATGAGAAGGACTTGTCATGGAAACAATTTGAGAAATAATTCAAGAAGAAGTATATGTCAGAGAAATACTTTGATGGGAATACCAAGGAGTTTTATGAACTCAAGTTGGGACAGCTCACAATAGAGGAATATATCAATAAATTCCTTGAGTTGATAAGGTATGTGCCCTACATCAAAGTTGAAAAGGTAAAGATGCAACGATTTATTAGTGGACTGCCTCTGTCCTTCTGGGACATAATTGAATTTGATGATCCAAAGACCTTAGAAGACACTATTTGGAAGGCAAGGTATTTCTATGAGCAGTTCAAGAATAAGACAGAACCTCATGAGGATTGGAAGAAGAAAAGTACTTCGGGATTCAAGAAAAAAGGGTTTTAAACCCTCAATATTTAAGAACTATGTGAAAGGTTCTAAGATGAGAGTTCCTATTACAAGTGTATATTAGTAAAATTTCCCCTCTCATAGTGGAAATAAACCCTTTGGAGCAGCCTTAGGAAAGACTGATAACACAAATAGAGAACCTTTGAAATGTTGGGGTTGTGGAGAAGAACATCTACTAAGAGACTACCCGTATAGGAAATGGAACAATAGGAGGATATACAACATCCAAGAGGCTACCACAGTTAATGATGTGGCTAGGAGCATGCCACAAATTTACGCGTCCTTGGATAATAGACAAGCCGACCACCAAGCTTCAGTGGTGGAGATGGAAGGTGTGATTTCCAACCATCTAGTATCCATTTTAATTGACCCTGGTTCTAATTTGAGTTATGTTTCCCCTCAAATTGTTGAGAAATGTAAATTGCAACAAGTTAAACATGTTAAATCATGGCTAGTACAACTAGCCATTGGAACCAAAATAAAATTAACGGAGGTCATATCAGCATGCCAATTAATTATGAGTGGATTACTCACCCAAACAACCTTAAACATGATCCCTTTAGGATCTTATGACCTATTCATTGGCATGGACTGGTTGGACACCAATAAAACCAAGTTTGATTGTTACAATAAAACTTTGGAGTGTGGAAATGAAGAAGGGAGAAAGGTAACCCTACAAGGGATTCAAAATATTGTCTCAGTGAGACAAATATCATCCCTTGAAGTGAAGAAGTATTGCAGAAAATGATGTCCTTTGTATGCAATACAATTGTTGGACTCTACTGAGGACAAAAAAACAATCCTAAAGGACCACCCCATATTAAGAGAGTATAAATATGTGTTCTCGGAATAGGTACCAGGTCTACCTCCAAGAAGAGACATTTATTTTTCAATAGAACTTGCACCAAGAGCAGTGGCAGTGTCTAGAAAGCCCTATAGAATGAGTACACCAGATCTAGTTGATCTCAAACTACAGTTAAAGGAAATGATGGAAAAAGGATATATCTGGCCTAGTGTGTCTCCATGGGGAGCACCATCCTTGTTTGTGAAAAATAAGGATGACACACTTAGGTTGTGCATAACTATAGGAAACTCAATAAGATGACCATAAAGAATAATTATCCCTTGCCAAGGACCGATGACGTGTTTTACCAATTAAGGGGTGCTACAATTTTCTCCAATATTGACTTGAGGTTTAGATACCATCAGGTCTAAATTAAGGATAAAGACATCCACAAAAAATCCTTTAGGACAAGATATGGTCACTATGAATTTGTGGTGGTGCCATTTGGGCTAACCAATGCATCAAACACTTTTATGTGCTTAATGAATAATGTACTTAGTAAATTCTTAGATAGATTTGTATTGGTTTTCATTAATGATATCCTAATATATTCCAAGAATAGGGAAGAGCATGAAGAACATCTTAAACTAGTACTTCAAGTATTAAGAGAACATCATCTCTATGCTAAGTTTAGTAAGTGTGACTTTTTCTAGAAACAAGTCCATTACTTAGGCCATGTTATTTTTTAAGAATGGGTCGCATTCGATCTTGAAAATATCAAAGCCATTATGAATTGGACTACCCCAAAGGGTGTATCTGAAATCAGATCTTTTATGGGCCTAGCAGGATACTATAGGAGGTTCATAAAAGGTTTTTCCAATATTGGTTTCCCGATCACTTCCCTTTAGAAAAAGGGAGTTAAATTCCTTTGGACATCTTAATGTGAAGAGCGATTCCAAGAGATGAAATTCCTTCTAACCAATGCACATGTGCTGAAGAATGAAGATCCAAACAAGGACTTCCTTGTGTGTACAGATTCCTACAAGGAAGGACTCAGAGGAGTCCTTATGCAAGAAGAACATGTGATTTGCTACGAATCCAGAAAATTGAATGAGCATGAAATCAATTATTTGACCCATGATCTAGAATTGGATGCCATATTTCATTATTTAAAAATGTGAAGGCATTACCTCTTGGGTAGCATGTTTTTTCTTATGAAAGACCATAGTGGGTTGAGGTATTTGTTTGATCAACCAAAACTCAATGCTAGACAAACTAGATGGATGGCTCTCCTTAGTGAGTTTTATTTTGAAATCAAACGTATCAAAGGAAAATAAAATAGGGTGGTTGATGACCTTAGTAGAAGTGTGAAATTGATTCACCTGGTAGCTGTAACCACCTATGAAATGGATGTCAGGGAGAGAGTCAAAAGGGAACAAGAAACAAATACATTTTTTAAGACTGTAAAATCTCACTTAGAACAAGATCCTATAGGGATGAAGTATGAGGGTTATCAATTGTTGAATGATGGCATGATAACTTACAATAGTAGGTTGTATATTTCGAATTGTGATGACTTGAAGAGGTTCATGATGGATGAAATACACAAAATACCATATGTTGGTCATCCTGGTTATCATAATATTATCACAACCACTAGGAAATTGATTTATTGGTCAGGATTGAAGAAGGACATAGATTATTACTTGGATAAATGTCTATAATTTCAGTAGGTTAAGGAAGAACACCGACATCCAACAGGGCTATTGCAGCCCCTACCAATCCTAGAATGGAAATGGGAAACCATCTCCATGGATTTCATCATAGGATTACCAAAATTGTCCAAACAAAATGACGCCATCATGGTAGTGGTGGAAAAATTGGGTAAGGTTGCTCACTTCATTCTCGTCAAGTCAACTTGCAAGGCAATAGATATTTCTTGTATTTTCATGAAAGAAATATTTAGGCTACATGGCATGCCTAAGGAGATCATATCTAACAGAGATACAAAATTTACTTCAAGCTTTTGGAAATATTTATTTGTTAGTTTTGAAACTAAATTGCTATTTAGTACAGCCTATCACCCTCGAACTGATGGATAGACAGAGAGGGTAAACCAAGTGTTAGAGCACATGTTGAGGATGCATGTAATGCATCATCCTAAGAAGTGGGAAGACTACCTACCACTGGTAGATTTTTCCTACAACAATGGCTATCAAGAGTCGTTGAAAATGAGCCCTTTTGAGTCCCTCTATGGTAGGCAGTGCAAGATTCCAATCAGTTGGGATAACCCAATAGATAGAATTACAATCAGGCCAGACATGCTGAAAGAAATGGAACAACAAGTAATTTAGATGAAGCAAAATCTGAAAATAGCTCAAGATATATAGAAAAGCTATGGATACCAAAAGAGGACTCCTATAGAGTTTAAAACAGGGGATCATGTGTATCTCAAACTTAGACCCAGGAAAATCTCCTTGAGAATGGGAGCATGTGCCAAGATGGCACCTCGATATTATGGACCCTTTGAAATTTTGGATAGAGTGAGACCAGTAGAATATAGATTAGTTCTTCCTCCCACAGTGAAGGGAAATAATGTTTTCCATGTTTCGTTATTAAAAAAATATTTACATGATTCTAATCATATAATTGACTGGTCTGTGATTCAGGTGGAACTAGAGGGAGAATTCCTACCAGAACCTCAATACATAATAGATAGGAAGGAAACCTCATTCAAGAACAGAACCATTGCATAAGTCAAGGTGCAGTGGAAACACTTTGGTCCAGATGAGGCTGCATGCAAAATGGAGGATGCCATGAAACATGTATCACCATTTTTGTTTACTTATGTACATATAGAGTACATCAGCATATAGAACATCGAGGACGATTTTCCTTTAAGGCGGAGGGGATTGTAACACCCTTATTTCCCCTAGTTTGTAAATATAACTATAATTGGCCAAGAGACTGTGGAAGACTATATATGTGTGAATGTTTGATTTTATGAATCTTTTTGTAAAACAAAAGGTCAATGTACGTATTTTTTTTTATTAATAAAAAATGGATAAGTGTTGGATAACTATTGAAAGGGGGGGGTGGGGGTTCCAAGATAGACCATGGTGCTATGAGAGAGATGGTAAGGGGAACCATAAATGTTTGAGATGATCCCCCACAAAAATAGTGCCTTACTAGATTTAATGGCTCAGTCCCATAATAGTCCTCTGACCCAGAAATAAATTACCAGCCAGACTAGTAGCTAGAATATTCCTCCTCAAGAGTTAATGGGGAGAAGGGGAAGAATACCCATCTTCAAGAATTACAGACCTGAACATGAGCTAGGGATTCAGACCAATGAAACCTCACCGAGGAAGGCAAGAAAAAAGGTAATTCAGGGGTAGAGTAAGATCTATGCAAGAGAGCAGAGTCGAAAGACCAATCTCGAGACGATAAAAGAGTGCGCGTAGCTCTCTGGTTCTAGGAAGAACTGGGAAATAATATTGTTCTAGATGTAAGAAATTTTTGGTAGCATTTTCAGTCCAAACTGATGAACGGGGTTGATGAGTGACTGTGGAAGTACTCGTACATACCTCATTTGGTATAGAGAAAATCTATTTCCAATATCTCGTGGGAGGAGGAGAGTAACCTTTTTCCTTCACTATCGTTGAGCAAGAAGAAGGAGTCTCTCTCAGAGCATAATGGTCTAGCTTGGGGGTGGCCAACAGTAAATATGTTCAGGAGTGGTTGTTCCTATGGTTGGGTGGAAATCGACACTCCTTTCGGTAGTCACTTCATGATTGTTGGCGCAGGGGCAGACCCAGTGTTCAACACTTCAATAGCACACCAACAAAACCCTAACTATCATCCGTTTCAACAACACCTATGAACCATATGAAGTCTTACCCGAGGTAGAGGCAGGGGGGATTGCAGGACTTAGGTGTCTACAACCAAGTTGGGACACAGATCTATGATTACAACACTTAGCAGAGAACTTAGACAACAATATGCATTAGTTCATGAGTCTCATTCACATCGCAGATTAAACCCTTATTACAGATCATCTCAGTAACAATAAATATCAAGAACTTCCAATCACTTAAAACATAGCTTAGCTTAGATCTAACATTCAATCATCTTTAATCACTAAGAAACAACATCAGATGCTTTCATCATACATTATAACAATATCACTAAGAAAATAAACATCATAAATCACAAATCACATCACACAAAGCACATCAAGACATGGGATATATGTGGTTCACCCCAATGTGGGGCTACGTCCACCAACTTCTTCTATTCTTCTTTATTAGTATTCAATCTTCTTACATTCATCTACTCCTGTTCACAAAGCCACAGAGCCCAACCCCACAGAGGACAAGAGATCTATGTGTTGCGTGCCAGGTCCTCCTTCCCAAAATCAGGTCAAGGCACAGAGCCAACTCCTTGGTAGAACAGAGCCTTAATTTACATATCCAGATCACAAAAGTAACTTACAATCACTTGCACTAATCCAACATTAACACTTACAACATATTGTGCACATAGCCAACACCTAGGCTTATTACATCGCTTAGCTACTTATTTATACATTTACAAAAAGGCCTAATCATGGGTAAACCCATGGGTTGACATCCCCTAACCCATTACATAAACCCTAGTAAACCCTTTTCTCAGTCCACAAGCCCGTAAAAAAAGAGATACCCCACGATCTCAACTCTGCCTGGGTGATTCACCTTCGACCAGCCTGTCGAAGACCCAAAAGTGGTCAAACATGACCAATTTTTCCTCAAAACTTGGTCGAGGGATAACAAGCCTCCAACACTCACATGTGACTCATCCCGAGTCACTCATATCTGGGAAACACTACTTCAAAATCCTCGATCTTAGCTTGAGCTTCCTCGACTTGCTTCTTCGCCAAGGCCTCCTACTCGACGAATTCCTAAATTATTTTCTCTGTAACAAGGGCTTCCAAGTGTTGTTCCACTGTTGCAACCACTTGGTCTAGCTATCAGCCTTGTCCTTCAATATATTCAAAAATTGTGTAGGCTTCGTCCTGCACGAACTATAGTTGTTGTGTAACCTCCATGAATCTACTGTAGATGGTATTAATCTACTACTAGACTGTGCGTTTCTCTTGTGATATCTTCATTTTCTCAACTATAGTGAGTGACTTCATCTATGCTTGGATGGTGGAGGCCTGTTGCTTCACCTCCTGTAGTTGTGCTTCCAATTTCCTTAGCTTTGGATATTCTACGAGGCGTTCATAGGTCTGCACACTACATTCACTCAATTTCTTACGTTTTCAGGTGAGTGCCCTGATCCTTCCAACTGCACTCCTGGAAGCTTCGTCCCTCTGATCGCACACATCTTGCGGAGTTTTCATCACTTCTTGAATCTCTAACTATGTTACCCTTGCTTGAATTTGTTGAATGGCCTCAGCGAGATTCCATCAATGTGAATTTGTCTGTTAGGGTGTGGTCTCAACGGTCCAACAGTGGTATTTACATCAATAATTTTGTTTTCTAGCCTTCTGGGGCATCATTCTAACGGTCATAGAGCCTCCAACGGTCATATAGATTTGTCATGGAGAAGTCCCATTCTGTGTGGTTCTTCTATTCCAACGAGGTTCAAGTTCTGCAAATCTACCTGCTGTGAAGTCCTCTCTGGAACTTCCTGTAGTTTTTATGACTTGGATTTCTTCTTTCTGAGCTTCATTGCCTTCTTTCATGTGATCTGAGTCTCTGGATTCCTCTTTACATTCTTATTCTTATCTTCTCTTAGAGTGGTAGCTTCACACTGTTGATGTTCTATCAAAGGGTTCAAAGGTAATGCCTCTTCTCGTATTAACTCTAGGGTAGGTATTCTTCTTTCTTGCATGGATAGGTCCTTCAAACATTTTTTCATTCTTTCAACCTCAACAACTAATTCTCTTTCCCTCTGTTGCTTCAATTTATCCTCTTTTTCTTCTATTAATCGCTCTATTCTTCGAGCTATGAGATCCCTTAGTTCTTTATTTTTCTGTTCTATAGCTTCTTCCTCTATTTTCCTTCTGATTTGATCCTTCTTGATCCAAGTCGCTCCTAACAAAAGTGAAAAGGGGGCGTTGTTCTCAACAAATTTAATGACTTCAAATTATTCTTTAGTCGATGTTTCATGAGCAATCATAGGTATATTAGTAACTCTTCCACATAGGGTTATCATCTTTCCTTTAAACAAACCTATCCTTCCCAATGAAGGTGGCATAGCATGCTTTCCAAAACTTTCCCAAGTGCTTTCTGGCATAATAGTCATGTGTTTCTTCATACAATACATAGTCTATGTTGAAGTCTTCTATTCTTGTAACTATGCACTATTTTTCTTTCAGGATCTCTGGTAAACTGATGTCTCTGTGATCATCCATTACTTATTTTAACTATATTAGAATAGTCTCTGACTCTTTTTCTGTATGATTCTTTAATATATCCTTAGTCTCTTCACCTTATTTATAGTTTTCTTGTCTCATGTTCATGTTTTCAATTTTAGCAATCATCCTTGGGCAATCCTCAACCTCATGACCAATAGATTTACAAGAAAGAAAAATAGGACTTGTACCAGGGCATTCCTTAGCAAGATGTCCCGATCTTCTGCAATTATAACACAATGTTAATCCTCTCTTTCTTTTGAGCAATCCCCAGCCTCTCCTGTACTGCACACTGGGATCATAGTGATGGACCTGCAATCTGCAAAAATTCTTTCTAAGTTCCTGCATCCACTTATTATTCTATGAATTCTTTCTATGCATAGGAATAACATATCTTTCTCTATTTCTATCAAATTTATTCAGATCAACTCTTTTTTCTAATGGTTCCCTAGATTTCATACTAGGACAAAATCTATCAAACATACCTAGATTCATGCTTTCGAAGAAAAACTTTCTACTTATCTTACCCTTACCAGAGCACAAAGATTTAAGAACTTACCTCTTTTCTTCAGATCAGGTTTCTTTCTTAGTATAGAGCTTCACAAGTCAAGTAGAATACTGTGCACTACAGCAACAGATCTATGCACAGATCTTTCTCTTTTCTTTGGTTCCCAACAATCACAGTTTCAGGTCCTGGCAATGGAACCATTTGTTGGCATAGGGGAAGACCCAGGGTTCAACACTTCAACAATGCACCAACAAAACCCTAACTATCGTCCCTTTCGGCAATGCCTACAAGGCAGATGAAGTCTCACTCGAGGTAGAGGCAGGGGGGTTGCAGGACTCAGGTGTATATAACCAAGTTGGGACACATATATGTGATTACAAAACTTATCAGAGAACTTAGACAACAATATGCATTAGTTCATGAGTCTCATTCACATCGCAGATTAAACCCTTATTACAGTTCAGCGCAGTAACAATAAAGATCAAGCACTTCCAATCACTTAGCACATAGCTTAGTTCAGATCTATCATTCAATCATATTTAATCACTAAGAAACAACATCAGATGCATTCATCATACATTATAACAACAACACTAAGAAAATAAACGGCATAAATCAAAAATCACATCACAGAAATCATATCAAGACATAGGATATATGTGGTTCACCCTAGTGTGGGGCTACATCCACCAACTTCTTCTCTTCTTATTTATTATTCTTCAATCTTCTTACATTTGTCTGATACTTTGCACAAAGCCATAGAGCCCAAATCCGCAGAGGATAGGAGACCTGTGTGTTGCGCGCCAGATCCTCCTTCCTAAAATCAGGTCAAGGCACAAATCCAACTCCTTGGTAGCACAAAGCCTTACTTTACATAGCCAGATCGCACAAGAAACTTACAATCTCTTGCACTAAGAAAACATTAACACTTACAACATATTGTGCACATAGCCAACACCTAGGCTTATTACATCGCTTAGCTACTTATTTATACATTTACAAAAAGGACTAATCATGGGTAAACCCATGGGCCAACATCCCCTAACCCATTACATAAACCCTAGTAAACCCTTTGCTCAGTCCACAAGCCCACAAAATAAGAAATATCCTGCGATCTCAACTCTGCCAGGGCACTCCACCTTCAACCAACCTGTCGAAGTCCCAAAAGTGGTCAAACACGACCAATGTTTCCTCAAAACTTTGTTGAGGGCCAACAACAATTTTCGGTTTCTGATATGTATTTTCATACTCTGTGTACTGAATTGGAAATGGTGATTGAATATATTTATATGTTTATGACTAAGGTCTGTAATGAATGATTTAGGTAGAAATGTGTATTGTTTGTCTGTGAACCCATCCTTTGAGTGGTATTTTGTTTAACTCATCTTATTGGATAGAGATTTTGGGACGTGAGTCCATAAGAGAGTCGAGGTAGGACTAACTGGAATGCCTAAGTCATGTCGACCTCTAGAATCTACCTTCATAGGAATACCAAGTTCAAACATTGTGGAAGGAGGGCACCTCCTTCAGACTTTTCATTTGTGTGATCGAGGACTCATGCTCATGTCCTTAACCCATTTACGGCTAAAGGAATTAGTGTATATCCCATGAAGAGTTTCGGAGGACCCATATGACCAAGTTCGGGGAACCCTTCTCTAGAGCTGAAAGGAGATAAGCCTTTCTCGCTTCAAAACTATGAGAGTTCGGAGCTCTGGAATGTTACGACCTTACCATTTGTAAATCGTTCAAAGGCAATTGATGGTTACAGTTACCCACAAGGTTAATCGATGCATGGTGATTTCCATAACCATGGAAGATAGACCTGCCCCACCGTTAAACCTTGATTCATTCATCGATTGTTAAGTAACATGATGCACAGATCCGAGGGTATTTGGGAGTCCCCTTGGCCATTGGATCTATGTCGAGATAACTTCGGTGAATTCCTACTTCGGGAGAATAGGAATGTTAAATAACCAAACTTCCAAAATATCGGAGCTACGAAGTGATGAGATCCGTGGATCTGGGGAGTTCATTAGGAACCCCTCTTAACCGTCCAATTTTCCAGTGGAAGGGCCCATGTACGGTACTTTGGTGAAGTCCTACTTCAAGAGAGCGGAGTAGTCATAATGTTGAAACTCCCAAAGGTTGGAGCTATGAAGTGACAAGGATCGTAGATCTAGGAACCCTTCGAGATCTCCCCTGGTCATTAGATCTAGGCCATGGTCATCTCGACACTGACCACTCTAGGAGTAAGGAGGAAGTTACACCACGAATCCCCCAAATGTCGAAGTTACGAAGTAACAAAGGTCGTAGATAAAGGTATCTATGTGGACACATATCAACCGAAATATATAAGGTTGTAGGAAGGCCATCAATCCAGAGTGACGTGGAACAATGATGTCATCTAGGGTGACGTGGACCCACGATCGACATGCCAAGTGTAACCTGGATTCGAATGGTTCATAGGCCCTATGTGCCCATTAAAACATCACATGTGTCACCCACTATAGGGGGCACATGTCACCCATTGTAGGGGCCACATTTCATCTCTACCTTATCGTGTGTCACCCATGGCACTTACCTATTTGGTCCATTTGGCGAGTAGAGTGCTTAGGACCCACTTTTCCTTTCCTATGCATTTATCATATCAGCATGTGTGAGGGTGGACCCTTTGGGAGTCTGGAACTTTAGGATTATGGAGGTTTGGGATGTAGTGTCATGGGTAATTTGAAAGGCCTGAAGGCTGGAGCCACGTGGAGAGATTTTGGGCTCCTTCGAAAGTTCATGAATTCAGGACTTTGGAGGACATGTGTGCATAAAGGAAAAGGAATGTTCAGTGTCGGAGCATCAAACACTGAATTCCCCTCTAAATTGTGTGTTAGATGAGGATCAATTCTCATTGTTGGATTGGATGGTGGATGGACCTTCCCTACAGGAGGTAGGAACTTGGAGATGGTATGAATGAAATGGACCCACATGGCTCTCAACTAATAATACTTGAAGGACTTCGGGAGGCCTTAACTTGCAAACCAGAGGTTAGATTTGAGCCTGGTAGTAGTCATTAGAAATCTACAGGCAAGTAGAAGATGATGAAGACCTCGAATAGGGGATTCAAGATTATTATAGTAATAAAAAATTTGATGTCCCATCCCTAGAAAAGGTACTTAGGGGTCGAGTGTGTTATAGGGAATAAGAGAAGTAAAGTATGGGATGAAAGATGAAGGATAAGTGTGGTTCCAAGAAGATAAGTGTGGTTCCAAGAATATACGTGTGGTTCCCAGAAAATAAGCATGGTTCCAAGAATATCTTATTTCCAAGAGAAAAATTAGTTGTGTTGCACATGGAAAAAGGTGTTCTTTGGGTGGTTGGACAAAAAACTGGATATATTGAGCATATGGACTCATATTTTTAATTCTTAAAATGAATGATGAAGATAATAATGAGGGTTACTCCATAGGCTTATTATTGTTCAAAATTTCCTTCTTTTGATGAAAAAAAAATATATCATTCCAAGAGCGAGAAATCTAGGTGATCAAAATTGTTGATCAACAATTGGCTCCTACTATGGGACAATGACCCCATTTGGATTGTTGAAAATACAGAATCCTGGTTCGGCTACCTTCTCCATTGGGTTATGGATTCATATTCAAGTATTTCCTCCATCTATCAACTACTTTATTGTGAAAAAAATTGAATAAATAAGCAAACTATGTACAAACCAGAACTACCTACCCTATCCTACTTGAAGAAAAAGGATACTTTTCAAGTGTAAGTAGATTCCCAATTGATCCATTCAAGCATCCAACTAATATGTGGAATGAAATCCGTAAATGGGGAACATGGAAGGGATGTTATCAAGGATTAAAAATAATTCCCAAAGTATACTAAAGTAAAACTAAGTCATATGTGCCCAAAATCCGATTGCATTGCTTGGACAACAATGCTTTGGAACCATGATTCAATAAAATCAACTCTCATTGGTTGCTCATGAATTTTGTTGTCTTTAGTTGGATGAGAAGTTTTCCATTTGAAAATTTCTTCATCTTTCCCATTATCACTAAATATATCCAAGATTCTTGAGTTATTGATTATGTACTAAAAGTATTATTCCTTCATGCAATGACAATGTTTCCATGGTGAGGTTGTAAAAACAAATTGTTGATGAACATTTGTGGAGAACTGTAAGGTTTTTTTTTTTTTTCATAAAATATTTCATTATATTTATAAATAAAACATATCACCCAAGGATCCTCTTGTTGCAAATTCCCTTATTTTGATCCTTGGAATATATCTTCTCCGTTAAACTCTACTTCAGAAAAGAAATCAACATCAAAAAAATATCATGTAAAGTGATGATTACTTCTGTTTATCCAATGTAAACATTCTTCTTGTGGCTTGGTATAAGTTGGTTGTGATATTTGAGAATCTACTACAAGATTTTCACCATGATCATATTGAATGAAATCCTTGTGTACATCAAGTGGAGGTTTGCTAAATTCATTTTTAAACTCAGTATGATCATTACCCTCAAATTCAGCATATGAGAGGTTTAAATTTCCCTCTAGTGGAGCATGTAGAGGATGGTATTCTTGTTGAATTTAAACTTTGGGGTTTTCATTTTCTGTTTCAAGAACAAGATCTGGAAAATAAAAAATCACATCTTTCATCAAATCTTTCTTCTAAATTCATTCATGTATTGTCTTGGAAAAATATTCATAAGTTTAATATATTAGCATTGGTTTCATGAATATTTTTTTCAATGACTTGAGCTTGTTTCATTAACTCTTTCGAGTTGTACTTTCTTTCTTGCTTCAATAAAAATCTCATATTCACGAGAAAGGAATTTTCATAACAACTAAGAATGATAACATCATTTCGAAATATTTCTTGAGGAATCTCATGAAGAAGTTTCATGAATCTGAAAGTGAAATATTTGACTGTCTCTTCCTCGTTCATATGGATTTCAACCAACTTCAAGAAAAGAGAATACAGATATTTTTGTTAAGAACATGGTTATTTTGTATTGAATAGAAACAATAATATCATAGGAATTACCCACAGAACAACAAAATATAGAGAATTGACACATTAAAATGATACCTTTATTGAAACGAAAGTAATGTTCACTTGCCTCTTTGAGGGGGAAACCTCCAGCAGAGCAGAGATATTTTACAATAATTCTCAAGACAAATATTTGGCATGCCCTTGACTCTTATTTATACTAAATCTATCTACCCAAAATAACAATCTAGACGAAGATCTTTCTAGAAGCGGAAGCTTGTATTATATCTTCTTACATTTCACTTATTCTCCTTATTCCTAGGCCTTGTTTATTAATATCAACCCTTTTTACATGGAAAATATAATATTATACCTATGTGATGGGTTAGGGAGGTCAGGTCCCTAGCACGCCTTCCCCCTTAAAAAAAATTCACGTCCTCAAGGCTTGAGATGAGGAAATTGTTGCAGGATGGTAGTCGTTTCATGGGTGGAATCTTATGCCTATGTGTCCTTCCATTGAACTAAAACTTCCTTGATAGTGTGTTGGAGGAGTCGATGCTCACGTTGGTATAATACTTCTTGTGGCTGCAACAAAATGGAACCTTCTTCATCCTGTTGATGTTTTGGTAGTTGAAGGAGGATCTTTCCCTCCTATATGACCTTTCTTAGATGCGGAGAAGATTTTGAAAGCAAGAGATCCATTGAAAAGATTTTGAAATACCCTAGAAGATAAGTCGGCCCAGAAGAATAAAGTAATAATGAAAAGACACATGTCCAAACAAGAAGTCAACGCAGTATAGTGGTCAGGAAGACTATAAATAGAGAACGTCTTGGTTCATTTGTTCACTCGCTCACACTCTCTTGGCTAACCAGAAGCAAGGCACAAGTTTGAAGGAGGTGATGCAGTAGTTGCAGCTGCACAGTTTATTCGTGTTCAATATTTTGGTATCTCTCTTTTGTGCGCTACTCCTTGAGGAGGTGCGCTACCTTTGTATGGTGTTGTAACTTGTTGCTACAGTTGGGGTGGTATTTCTAGTTAACCTAGCACTCATTCTAGGGTTTATCTGAATGGACTTTCTTTGTGAACGGAATCTATATAATAAAGGTTGTTGGTTTTTTCCCCCATTTGGGGTTTTCCCAGGTGTTAGTGATATTTCTTGTATAAGGGGGGGGTAGAACACAAAAAAGGGGGAAAAACCCACTTGTCCAAAGTTTCGGGCGATAACGCGCCCATGGTAAGAAGCAAGCAAGACCGGGCGGTCCAGATTTGCACGCCCAGATCGACGACGCACATTGGATTCCGGACCCCCCTTGCCTTCCGATATTTAAGCAAGGGGGGGGGGGTCCAGAATCGGGGGCGCACCTTTCCAATGGTCTATATCAGCGCGCTCGGATCAACGACGATGAAGACCATTCCGGACCCCCCCCACCTTTCTACCTTTAAGCGGAGGGGGGGGGTCCGGAATCCCATATGCAGCTTCCGACAGCTTAGATCAAGGCACCCAGATCAACGGTGCTTGTGCAGCCCCGCCTTTCTCAACTACCTTGTGATTAACCAGTATGGGTCCACCTCCCATCATTTCATCCTTCCTTTTGCCTTTCCCCTGCTGCCGTGTGTCATCCATTCACCTCTCCTCTTTGGTCCGCGTGGCCTTACCTTCTTCTCATTATCCACCCATTACTCGCCACCCGTCCAACTCCTTTCCACGTCAGCCTCTCATCCGAAGGCGAGTCCGTTATCTCCTGCCTTCCTCCTTCACCTGGTGTATTCCGCCATGGATCGTCCTCCGTCATCCTTTTCTAGTTCCATCACTCCTTCTGTTCCCTATGACCCAGCACCACCATTCCTGTCGAGCACTCGTCCTCCGCGCCGGCCTCTAGGCCTATCCCTTAAAGCTATTCGGTTATTCCAGGTGGCAGCGTGACAGTTCTTCCATCCTGAAATGTTGAGTTGGTCAGGCCGTTCCCAGTCCCAAGAAGCAGTTATTGGAGTGGTTGAGGGTGGTTAGACATCGTCTCCGCCATAATGGGGATGTCCTGCATTAAATTTAAGGCACGTCAATTCGTCATTGGAACTGTCAAACAATTAAAGATTGTGTCTGACATAAGTTGCATGATCCTTTCGGAAGTTGACTATCAGAAGCCATGCAGACACAAAGCGTTCAATGCATTTTCTTGGTTCCGTTGTTGTTGTTGTTTTTTGTATATGTAGGCATTTTTTCCATTTTTTATCTATCGATGGTAAAGCTAAGCTCCCGACTGAAAAGTTTCAACAAATACTTTCGTTTCCTGGTTATGCCTCTGTGTTTGAGATTTCTTGGTTTATAAAAAACAGTTCTCCTTCTTCCATCTGTCCTTCGTCTCATGCTTGAGGATTCACAGTTGAGCATATTGTTACAATAAAGGATTTGTTGTGACGTTGTTGTGCCGTTTGGTATTTGTATTTTAATGTGAAAGGATTTTGCGTTCGGATGCATTCTTCTTCAGTCTGTAGCAAACCGGATGTTTGTGATAGACCTTTGCACCCTTCTTGCATAAGTCTTCCACCTGCTCACCCTTTTTACTATGATTCACTATTTGGAGTTTATCAAGACCTCACTCGTTCATGCATGTCTGGTCTGGTTTCTGAGTTGGCACCATGCTTTTTTGAGTTTTCCTCCATTTGATCACCCTTTAAACAAATCGTGACATTAAACTGATGGGCTTCGGGCTCTGCTCCTGCTAGCAATCCAGGAGTGACTTCTGAACGCTAACATTTTCTGGCGCCGTTGTCGGGGACGATGTTGAATATATTCCTTGGGATTGAACGACAAAGATCAACTGATTTCTGAAGGTGCATCAGATATCAGAACCAACAGATTGCTACTGTGCACCTGGTGACTCCACTGTGACGACTCCGCTGGGGAGAACCTGTTCTATCAACTGTGGCTTCGAGAGGTAGACACGCGAGGTCTAATCCACACTTTCCTTTAGCCACACCAGAAGAAGACTTGGAAGCGGTGCGCAGAAAGGGAAAGAGCTCTGCAAGAGAAGTTTCCATCGCTGAAAAAGGTAATACGCCGTCCCTTTCTGTGAAAACTCCATTCTCTGATTTTCAGCTTCCTAGTCGTACTTCCTCCGAGGTTTCCCGTTTTCTGAACTTCGAGAGTGTTCCTGCTAAGTTTTCTCCTCCTAGTCTAGTATCAGAGGGAGAGATCCTTGTCACTCCCCCCTCAGGAGGTTTCATTACTCCTCCTTTGATTACTACTGCTGCGCGGAGAGAAATACCTGTATGCTCAAGTCCCTTGGATTTCTCTTTGTTTTCCCCGACATTTCCTGTGAGGACCCTGTTTCCTACCTCACCCGTTCACACTCCATCTCCTCCAAGTTCTCCTCCACTCAACGTCCCTATGGCTGGTGTTAATCCCCCTCCGAATAGAATGGATGCTATAGTCACTGCTAGATATGCTCCTTTGGTCCTGCCTCATCCCATGAACCCTCTCCCTGCTGGAGACTACTTGAAGTATATGCCCAAGTTCATAGGGGAGGGAGATATAACTGCAGAAGATCACTTGGCTACTTTTTACAGTTATGTAGACAACCTCAATATTTAAAATGAAGATGTCTGGATGAGAGTCTTTGTCTAGAGTTTGGATGGTGAGGTTGGAAAGTGGTTCAGGGGGCTGGCCCCTGGATCTATTGCTAGTATTGAAGCCCTGGATAATGTTTTCCTGAGGCAGTGGGGAGATAGAAAAGATTACATTTATTACATGACTGAGTTTGGGTCCTTGAAGAAGTAGGAAGGAGAGTCAGTCTCTGACTTTTCCAAAAGATTCAATAAGATGTATAATAAGATTCTTGCAGAGATAAAGCCTTCCGAAGCCTCTGCTCAAATTTCATATGCTAGTGCCTTTGACCCTAACTTATGTCTCATGTTAAGAGAAAGAAGAGCCACCTCTTTAGATCAGATGCAAGATGCAGCTATAGAAGTGGAATCCAACATGTTAGCTGCCGACAGACTGAGAAACAAGGCCAACACAGACAAAAGAAAAGGAAAAATAGAAGCCTCGACTTCTGACCCCACCATCTCTAGATCATCATTGCCCCATCCTCAAGCAAATGAGTTGACCCAGCTATTGAATGTTCTGAAAGAAGAGATGGAGATATTAAAGATGGAAAGAAAACAAATGAACAAAGGCCCTCAGAACACCAAGAACAGAGGAGGCTTCAGAAGGCCAAACAATTTTGCTCCTCCAACTATGCACAAGGAGAGGGAAAGAGACCGAGATGACCAAAGGATTCAGGATCCCTTCCAGAACAATTTTGTAGCTGACGAAGAAGAAAGAGAAACATACGAGCTTGAGCCTAAAATCCTCTCTGTAGAAGTCACTACTCCTTTCCCCCACTTAACTAAGTCAGCATATGAGGAATCCCTCATGAACAGTCAGCTAAATGAACTAAGCAAGGGAGACAAAGATGGCGGTGGCCGAGATAGGTATAACTTGAGATCAGACAAGAGGGTAGTAGCACCTGATGTTCCTGAGTCATCCACCAGAGAAAAGAAGCCTGCTGAAGAGATAGCAGACAGCGACAGAGGTAAGAAGGCCCAACCTCTCTCCCCTATTATTCAAAATCATGCTCTCGAGATTAGAGAAATTCCAAAGCTTACATATTCCTTTAATTTTGAGCATGAAATTCAAAAGATCAGAATCCTTGTGCCCCTCACTGAGTTAATCAAACATGGGAAATTCAAAAGGCGCTTCTCCGACTTGTTGAAATCTGAAGCCTCTAGCCCTTCCACAGACTTCATAAGCCTCCAAGATGAAAGGCCTGCAGTGGTCCTAGGTCCCATGGTAGAAGGCATAGATGATTCATCCCCTCCCTTATATACCTCCCTGAACATACATGACAAAGTGCTGCATAATTGCTTAATGGATTCGGGGGCCTCCCACAAACTCATGCCCAAAGCCGTCATGGAATATCTAGGATTAGAAGTCACCAGAGCCTATCATGACCTCTATTCTTTTGACTCCAGGAGGGTACAATGTTTGGGAGTCATCAAGGACCTAGTAGTTTCCCTGTTTCAGCTGCCCATGAAAAGCATGGTCATGGATATAGTGGTAGCTGATGTTCCCCCCAAGTTTGGCATGCTGTTGTCAAGGTCCTGGATTAAGAGACTTGGAGGAACGTTGCAGATGGAACTTACGTATGCCACCATTCCAGTCTTTGGGGGGGAACATAGGAGATTGTACAGAGAAGCCCAACTAGCCTACATTGTCAGTGATGAAGCAAACCCCACTAATCATCCCATCTATGCCTTAGACAATGACCTAGGGTCTAGCTTATTGCAAGTCACTGATGAACCTGAGACCCCTTTACAAATCAGAAAGCAGCTCAGTCTTAATCAGGGGGTGCCTCCTCCAAACACCTCTATTTGGAAGATGTTCTTTGACGGAGCCTCTTCCAGTATAGGTGCCAGTGCCGAAGTGGTATTCAAATATCCTTCTCAGGAAACCATAGCACTATCATACAAGATGGAATTTGAAGTCACCAACAATGTGGCAGAATATGAAGCTCTGGTTCTGGGATTAAGGGCTGCACAAGAAATGGGAATCAGGGAGATGACGGTGTTCGAGGACGCAGAATTAATTGTCCAGCAGGTCAAAAACGTCTATCAGACCAAGCACCCTCGCCTCAAGAATTATAGGAACGAGGTATGGGACCTTGTTGACAGTTTCTTCCTGGTTTTTAACATCACCTTCATTCCAAGGGAAGAAAACGCTCCAGCTGACTTTCAAGCCTTCTCGGCTAGTTTGTTTGAAGCTCCTACGCTGCCCGCTGACAGATCAGAGGTGGAAATAAGATACAGACCCTCCGTACCAGACAATGTCAAACATTGGAAGGTATTTGAAGATGATCAGGAGATTGAGAAATTCCTCCAAACCATTGATGACTTCTCTGCATCATGCATAGATGAGGACCCTGACACAGATGACAGCAACCACCCTGGGGAGTTGTTGAATAATGTTGCTGACCATCAGATTATTCAACTGCCGAGCAATCATATACCAAGAGGACTGATCCCATTAGAAAGATTGTTCGATGGGAACGATGTGGCGATGAAGGGAAGGATTTCAGGCGATGATGCTGATACGACTGAGTGCAACATAGGCACACCAGAGGAGCCCAAATTGGTCAAACTATCAAAGAGCCTCACCGAGGAGCAGAGGATCGGATATACTAAGTTGCTGAGGGAGTTTGTTGATGTGTTTGCATGGACCTACGAAGACCTCAAAACATATGACACGTCAGTCATTGAGCACAAAATCCCATTGAAAGAGGAGGCTAAGACGTTTAAGCAGAAGCTGAGATAGATAAATCCGACGATGCTACCTGTCATGGAGAGGGAAGTGAAAAAGTTGCTGGATGCCCGAATCATAGTCCCCTTGAGATACTCTAGCTGGGTAGCCAATTTGGTCCCAGTAAGAAAGAAGAGCGGAGAAATCAGACTCTGTGTCGATTTCAGGAACCTGAATAGGAGTTCAAGGAAGGACAATTACCCCCTGCCCAACATGGAACATATACTGCAGAGGGTCACTGGTGCATCTAGGATATCTATGATTGATGGCTTTTCTGGCTATAATAAGATATCAGTCATGCCTGAAGACCGAGAAAAGACAGCCTTCACCACTCCTTGGGGCACATTCATGTACGCCAAGATGCCATTTGGACTGATGAACGTGGGAGAAACGTTTCAGCGAGCCATGGACATAGCTTTCATCGGGGAAAAAGATAAGTTTGTGGTGATTTACCTAGATGATATAACAGTCTTCTCCAAGTCTGATATAGAGCACCACTTCCACTTAAAGAGGGTTTTCCTGAAGTGTCGCAGGTTTGGCCTTTCCCTAAATCCCAAGAAATCATTGTTTTCTATGCAAGAGGGGAAGTTGTTAGGCCATATAGTCTCAGCAGAGGGAGTGAGAATTGATCCTGACAGGGTAGAGGCAATCCAAGCCCTGTCACTTCCCAGGTCTAAAAAGGAGGTCCAAGCATTTCTGGGAAGGATCAATTTCTTGAGGAGGTTTGTCTCAAATTTTGTTGAATTGGTGAAGCATATCACAGCCATGCTCAAGAAGGGTCATGAAATAAAATGGACTGCTGAACCCAGGAAGTCTTTTGACCAAATAAAGAAAGCATTAACTGAGGCTCCTATGCTGATCAGTCCAGATTATTCTAAAGATTTTATGATATTTTATTTTGCTTCCTTTGACACAGTAGCAGCGATTCTGTTACAGAAAAACGGTCAAGGGCAAGAACAACCTATTGCCTTCTTTAGCAAGGCGCTAAGAGATACAGAGCTCCGGTACGAGATCATGGAAAAAAAGGCTTACGCCTTGGTGAAATCTCTCAAAGCTTTCAGGGTCTATGTCTTACACTCAAAGATCATTTCATATGTCCCTTCACCCTCTGTGAAGGACATTCTTATACAGCTTGACATAGATGGAAGAAGAAGTAAATGGATCGCCAAGATCCTAGAATTTGACCTGGAAATCAGGCCCACTAAGCTAATAGAGGGGCAGGGCTTGGCCAAGCTCCTGGCCGAATCCAATTATAAAGCCTTGGAAATAAATCTTATCAATGAGCAAACTGAATCATCCAACAGGGGTTCCCAAGGCAATGTGCCACTATCAGCATGCCCCTGGTACAAATATATCTTGTATTTCCTGTAGGAGTTGAGACCACCTGATGGGATGGAAAAGGGTAAAGCCAGAGCTTTAAAGCTCAAAGCTGTCAGGTATTGCTTTATTGGAAAGACCCCCAGGGGGTATTGCTATTGTGTCTAGACCCACAACAGGCCCATAAGGTTATGAATGATTTCCATAGAGGTCTCTGTGGAGGCCATTATTTTTGGAAGACCGCAGCTCACAAGATCCTCCAAGCTGGATACTACTGGCCCACCTTATTTCCTGATGTCTGCAGGGAAATTAGAGCTTGCATCAAATGTCAGAAGTTCTCAGGGAAGCAGCAGCTCAAATCCCTGCTATTGAAACTTGTGGTGGTCTCAGCGCCCTTTTAGCAGTGGGGAATGGACTTCATCGGGGAAATCCATCCTCCCTCGAGTGGCCAACACAGATGGATTTTGACAGCAACCGACTACTTCACTAAATGGATAGAAGCTGTCCCCACCAGAAGCACGTCTCACAAAGTAATCATCAGCTTCCTGGAAGACATCATAGCTAGGTTCGGCTGCCCTAGCAAGATTGTCACCGACAACGCTTCCCCATTTCGGTCTGAGCCTCTGATCAAATTTTGTGACCAATTTGGGATCTCACTGATTCACTCCACTCCCTACTATCCTCAAGGAAATGGACTGGCAGAGTCCTCTAATAAAAGATTAATCAAGCTTATCAAAAAACTATTAGAAGACAATAAAAGATCCTGGGACTCGAAGTTCAAATTTGCACTTTGGGCCGACCGAGTGACAACAAAGAAATCCCTGGGTCTCTCCCCCTTCCAGCTCGTTTATGGGATCGAGGTCATCTTCCCCACTCAGCTTGCCATGCCTGTGGCAAATCTCCTCCAAGACTATGAAGGGGAACCTAACCATGTGCTTAGAATAATTCATCAGATAGTAGAGGTGCAGCAGATCAGAGAGCAGGTCCTAGATAGAGCTTACAATCGCCAGCAGAAGATCAAGCAAGCTTTTGACAGAAAAAATAAGAAGAAAGAGTTCGAGCAGGGTTATCTAGTGCTCAAGTGGGATGCGCCCAGGCAGGAAAAGGGAAAACAAAGTAAATTTGATGCCCTCTGGTTTGGGCCTTTCAAGATCCTTGAAGCATTTTCAAACAACACTTACAGGTTGTAGGATCTGGAAGGAAATGAAGTTTTTAATGGCCCAGTCAATGGGCATTTCTTAAAGAAGTGTTTTCTGTGAGCCGCAGTTGGCTCGTTTCATTTTGTTTTGTAAATATTGTTTTGTTTTGTTTTGTTCCGGACTAATAAATGACTCCATAGCCCAACAACAAAGGCACTAAGTCTGCAGAAGAGTTCTTAGAGCATCACAGGGATGACTCTATCCTCCATGGAGCCAAATGTTAGCGATATTTCTTATATAGGGGGGGGGGTAGAACACAAAAAAGGGGGAAAAACCCAATTGTCCAAAGTTTCGGGCGATAACGCGCCCATGGTAAGCAGCAAGCAAGACCAGGCGGTCCATATTTGAGCGCCCAGATCGACGGCGCACATTGGATTTCGGACCCCCCTTGCCTTCCGATATTTAAGCAAGGGGGGGGGTCCGGAATCGGGGGTGCACCTTTCCAACGGTCCAGATCAGCGCGCCCGGATCAATGGCGATGAAGACCATTCCGGACCCCCCCCCGCCTTTCTACCTTTAAGAGGAGGGGGGGGGTCCGGAATCCCATATGCATCTTCCGACGGCTCATATCAAGGCACCCAAATCAACGGTGCTCATGCAGCCCCACCTTTCTCAGCTACCTTGTGATTAACCAGTATGGGTCCACCTCTCGTCATTTCATCCTTCCTTCCGCCTTTCCCCTGCTATCATGTGTCATCCATTCACCTCTCCTCTTTGGTCCATGTGGCCTTACCTTCTTCTCATTATCCACCCATTACTCGCCACCCGTCCAACTCCTTTCCACGTCAGCCTCTCATCCGAAGGCGAGTCCGTTAGCTCCTGCCTTCCTCCTTCACCTAGTGTATTCCACCATGGATCGTCCTCCATCATCCTTCTCTAGTTCCATCACTCCTTCTGCGCCCTATGACCCGGCACCACCATTCCTGCCGAGCACTCGTCCTCCGCGCCGGCCTCCAGGCCTATCCCTTAAAGCTATTCGGTTATTCCAGGTGATAGCGTGAGAGGTCTTCCATCCCGAAATGCTGAGTTGGTCGGGCCGTTCCCAGTCCCAAGAAGCAGTTATTGGAGCGGTTGAGGGTGGTTAGACATCGTCTCCGCCATAATGGGGACGTCCTACATTGAATTTAAGGCACGTCGATTCGTCGTTGGAACTGTCAAACAATTAAAGATTGCATCTGACATAAGTTTCACGATCCTTTCGGAAGTTGACTGTCAGAAGCCATGCAGAGGCAAAGCTTTCAATGCATTTTCTTGGTTCCACTACTGTTGTTGTTTTGAGTATATGTAGGCATTTTTTCCATTTTGTATCTATCAATGGTAGAGCTAAGCTCCCGACTGAAAAGTTTCAGCAAATACTCCGGTTTCCTGGTTATGCCTCTGTGTTTGAGATTTCTTGGTTTATAACAAACAATTCTCCTTCTTCCATCTGTCCTTCGTCTCATGCTTGAGGATTCACAGTTGAGCATCTTGTTACAATAAAGGATTTTTTATGACGTTGTTGTGCCCTATGGTATTTGTATTTGAATGTGAAAGGATTTCTCATTCGGATGCATTCTTCTTCAGTCTGTAGCAAACTGGATGTTTGTGATAGACCTTTGCACCCTTCTTGCATAAGTCTTCCACCTGCTCACCCTTTTTACTACGATTCACTGTTTGGAGTTTATCAAGACCTCACTCGTTCATGCATGCCTGGTCTGGTTTATGAGTTGGCACCATGATGTTTTGAGTTTTCCTTCATTTGATCACCCTTTAAACAAATCGTGACATTAAACTGATGGGCTTCAGGCTCTTCTCCTGCTAGCAATCCAGGAGTGACTTCTGAACGCTAACACCAGGATAAATATCTTGTCTTATTTTTTGTCTCGTGTTTATGTTGATATAGATTAGTACATGATATATATTTTAATGTTAATGAAGTAAAAGGATACTAGTAACACTAATGCTCTGTAAATAAGGAAACTTTAACATGGTATCATATTTGGTTACCTTCGGAACAGTTTGACCACTGGAAGGAAGATCGTTATAGAATCACCTTGCAGTTGCAATACTTTGTCAAGAACATTGAGCACTATCCCAAAGAAATTGTGAATAATTTATTCACATAGAAGTGCACCCTAACCTAGCACATCCCCTAAAACCCTCAGCATGCAATTTGGTGAAGTTTGAAAAACCAAGGTTTTTCAATGCTAGGATTTCTACTGGAAAAAATGTCAACCAGTATGAGAGTTGAGGATATATTGGATGGAGAAGATAACTTCATATCATGGAAGCATAGAATACAACTCATTCTAGAAGAGAAGGAATTATTGGATCACATCAAGAATATGCTTCCAGAACCTGAAGATGAAGAAGCAAAGGCAAAGTTCAAGAAGAATGAGGTCAAGGCCAAGAGGATCTTGACAGACTCAATAAAGGATCACCAGATACCTAATGTATCAGAACTAAATACTAAAAAGTATATGTTTGATTCCCTAAATAGACTCTATGAAAGCAAGAACACCAGTCAGAATCTTACCCTACGGCATCAACTCAAAAATGTGACTATGAACAAGTCAGAGATGATAGCCAAATTCTTTACAAGGATCTCACATATCAAAGACCAATTAGCAGGAATTGGAGATCCATTAGAATATGTTGAACTAGTAACCACTGTGCTAAATGGATTCCCTCCCTCATGGGACCCATTTGTCCAAGGAATTTGCGCAAGAATGATATTTCCCATTTTTGACAAGTTATGGTCATATTGCACTCAAGAGGAATCCAGGCTTATATCCAAGACACAAAAGACCAGTGAGGATGAAAATCAAGAAATTGTTTCCCAAGTGAAGAAGAGAAAGAAAATGGAAGAAGGAATCTCAAAGAAGTACAAGAGACCTCATTACAAGAAGGATGCATCAACGATCTGATGCTACATTTTCCAGAAGCTAGGACATTATGCCTTTCAACGTCCAGATAGAAATGAAATGGAGAAGAAGAAACACCATGCACATGCAGCAGATGCAGAAGAGCACTCAAAGGCATCAAAGGATGAAGAATTTTGTTTTATACAATGATGTTTCCATGCATATGAATGATAGAAGGAAAATCAAGCAGGACAACGATGCTAGACTCCAGGTTTCTATATCAGGTTTGATATTTTCATATTGTTGTTTCTTAAGTAAGTATTGTACCTAGGATAGCAATATTTACAGCTTTATCATTTTCTATTGTTATCAAATGTTTAGGTACACCTAAATATTGTCGATACAATTACCATTAAATTCTCATTGTTCATTATTAATGATATACTTGTTTGCAAGATGAAATTGATCTCCTCTAGGAGATGTTCTTGATTACTAACCATTCCATGGAGGTTACCATGGAAATGGTGTTCTTGCCTCTTGTTCTAGGTAGGTCACATGTGATAGCTATGAGAAGGAGCTATGATGATAGTTGCAGGAGGCAACGATTTAGATAGTCTCTAGCCGAGACATAGAACTATGTACACAAACCTACACACCCATGTGAAGAAGAAGACAAAGAATATTATCTCTTATGGAGATTGATTGTGAGGAGTAGAAGGCTCCAAAGATGAATGTATAGTTAATTTGACCACTCTTCAGATCATCAGGAAGAGTAATTAGTTCCAGAAGGGCCTACCTAGAAATGATGAATTATAACAAGCATGTTCTCGTGATACCTTGAATAATGAAAAGGAGATACATATAAATGGCATTGATAAGCCATACTATGAAGAGAAGAATATGGATCCATTAGTGGTGAGGCAGGCATCCCCACCAAGTACCAGCTCAAAAGGAACTAGAATTTAGAGGGATTCATCCTTCAGGATCTAGTAGGGAGGAGTAGCCTCCCCAGGATAGTTCATAGGAGAATGCAGACTCAAAGTGAGCATGATCTCAAAGAGAGTCAATTGTTTAGATACTTTCATTCAGAAATTGTTCCTCCTCAAATTCAGATGGGAGAGAGAGACATCTTCCAGGACTGACAGACATGAAACTAGATCTAAGTTTCAGAGGCTTAGAGGAGATATGAGACCTCCTGGGAGGATTCCCTTGTTACAGTGATAAAGGAGAAATCCAGTTAGAAGGACTAGGATATAGATTTTTCCTCAATTCCAGAAACATCACATGTTTTCCATATATGTGGCATTGATGAGGACCATCATTGATTCAGATCCTTCCACCATTGAATAAGTTGTTGAGAAGCAGGAATGGAAGGATTCCATGATGGAGGAGTATCATTCCATCATGAAGAATGATGTGTGGGAGGTGGTTCTGAGACTAGAAGGGATATCAGTAAAGTTGATCTACAAGATCAAGCATGTTGTAGATGGAAGTGTGAAGCGAGATTTGTGGCTAGAATATTATCCCAGTAAGAGGGAGAATAATATGATGAAAAATTTTCTCCTGTATAAAAATACACTTCCATTAGATCAATCATTGTAATTGATTCTGAAATGGGATGGAATTTACACCATATGGATGTTAAGACTACTTTATTTAATGGTGTAATAGAGGAATAAGTGTACATAGAACAACCACAAGACTTTGTGATCCATGGGAAGGAGTCCCATGTTTGTAGACTGAAGAAGGCCTTGTACGAACTGAAGCAAGCACCAAGGGCATGGTATGCCAGGATAGATGGATATTTGATGAGGTTGGGATTTACCAAGAGTGAGGCAGATCCTAACCTCTACTATAAGGTTGAGGATGGATTCCCATTGATCTTGGTTTTATATGTAGATGATCTATTTCTAACAAGGGACGAGAATCTCATTGATGGGTATAAGAGGGAGTTCTCTTCAGAGTTCGAGATGAAGGATCTAGGTTTGATGCATTACTTTTTTGGGTTGGGGGTATGGCAGAGATCAGCTGAGATTTTCCTTAGCCAAGGAAAACATATTATTGACATCCTAATGAAATTCAGTATGATGGACTACAAGTCCATGACCACACCTAAGATGATAAATATGAATCTCTTGAGTGACAAATATTCAAATTTGGTGAATCCCACGATGTATAGACAATTGATTAGATCCTTGATGTACCTAGTTAACACTAGGCCAGACATATGCTTTGCGGTGAATACCTTGAATCAACACATGGTTGAACCTAGACAGGTACATTGGATGGAAGAAAAGCATATGTTAAGGTACCTTCATGGTACAGTTGGATATGGATTGAGATATGTCTCAAGTGGAGATGTGAGGCTATAGGGATATATAGATTCTGACTGAACATGGAGTGCAGTGGACCGGAAGAGTACTTTCAGATGTTGTTTTAGTCTAGGATCGGGCATGATCTAATGGTTGAGTAGGAATCTGACATAAGTGGCACTCAATACATTAGAATAAAAGTATATCATGGTAAGCATGGAAATCCATGAAGTAGTGTGGCTCTGGAAGTTTCTAGTTGGGATATTTGATCTAGAATTAGAGCCAACCTTGATACATTGTGACAATCAAAGTTGCGTGAAGATTACCAAGAACCCTGTATTCCATGACATGTCTAAGAATATAGAGATAAAATATCATTACATGTGGTACATGGTGCAGAGAGGATCTTTGGAGCTCCAGTACATATCCATGGACGAGAAGATAGCGGACATCCTCACCAAGCCCTTGTCAAGAGTGAAGTATGAGTACTTCAAGGACAAGCTTGGAGTGTTGCAGAATGTCCACCCTCGTTGAGAGGGAGGTGTTTTTTCTCTTCTCATGTCGGCTAACCCTTCTGGCCAAGGGTTCCATGGATCAGTCATGTGAGGTGACTAAGTGGGTAATGCACTATCAGTCCTGCTGAGAGAAGAAACATCACACACATAGTCATAAGACTATGGAAGAGGTTATGTGACTTCGGATAGTAGCTTTGTGCTAATTTGGTAGATGTGTTCCACTAGCGGAGGTTGTGTGACTCTGGATAGTAGTTTTGTGCTACTTCAGTGGATGTTTTCCACCAACGGAGTCTATGTGACTCCATACAATAGTTGTGTGCTACTTCGGTGGATGTGTTCCACTCACAAAGGTTGTGTGACTCCGGAAAGTAGTTGTGTGCTACTTCGGTGGATGTGTTCCACTGGTGGAGGTTGTGATACTCTGGACAGTAGGTGTGTGCTACTTCGGTGGACGTGTTCCACTAGGAGAGGTTGTGTGACTCTGGGAAGTAGTTGTGTGCTACTTCGGTGGTTGTGTATCACTAGTGGAGATTATGTGTCTCTGTACAATAGTTGTGTGCTACTATAGCAGATGTGTTCCACTAGCAGTGATTGTGTGTCAGTTGATAGTATTTTTGTACTACTTGGTAGCAATTGTGATCTATTGGATGACATTGTAGTAGTTGTGTGCCACTATCTGATTGTCATGGAGATTAACACATCATTTGGATGTAGTTGTGTGTTCTATTGTTTGATCATAGAGACTATGCTTGATAATTTGAGCTATCAAAGGCATTGTAGTAGTTGTGTGCATGCTATCATATTGCAGAGTAGTCAGTGGAATACTAGATGAACACATCATGAAATATGCTCCATAGATAAGAGGGAGTGTTGATGTTTTGGTAGTTGTGGGAGGATATTTCCCTCCTAGATGACCTTTCTTAGATGCAAAGAATATTGTGGAAGCAAGAGATCCATTGAATAGATATTGAAATACCCTAGAAGAGAAGTCGACCCAGAACAATAAAGTAATAATGAAAATACACATGTCCAGAGAAGAAGTCGGCCCAGTCTAGTGGTTAGGAAGCCTATAAATAAAGGATGTCTTGGTTCATTTTTTCACTCACTCACACTCTCCTAGCTATCCAGAAGTAAGGCACAAGTTTGGGGGAGGTGACACAATAGTTGTAGTTGCATAGTTTATTCTTGTTCAGTCTTTTGGTATCTCTCTCTTGTGCGCTACTCCTTGAGGAGGTGTGCTACCTTTGTATGGTGTTGTTGTTGCAGCTAGGGTGGTATTTCTAGTTAAGATAGCAGTTGTGCTAAGGTTTATCTGATTGGAATTTCTTTTTGAACACAATCTATCTAAGAAAGGTTGTTGGGTTTTTCCCCCATTTGGGGTTTTCCCAAGGTAAATCTCTTGTGTTCTTTTTTGTCTCTTGTTTATGTTGATACTTCTCAGTACATGATATGTATTTTATTGGTAATGAAGTAAAAGAACAGTAGTAACACTAATGCTTTGTAAATAAGGAAAATATAACACATCCAACTCAGGTAGACTGGTCTGAGTCTGGCACCTAGTATTGAGCACATTATTTAAGTAGGAAACATGAAAAATAGGATGGATCTTAGAGTGACTAGGAAAATGTAACTGGTAGGACATTGACTCCACTCTCTTGAGAATACGATAAGGACCATAAAATTTGGGGGAAATTCTCTAATAGTGTTGGTCTTTGAGTGAAATATGCTTATAAGGTTTCAAACGAAGAAACACCTAGTCCCCTTCAGAAAATTCACATTCAAAACGGCCCTGATCTGCTTGTTTTTTCATTTGATTATGATCCATGACCAAATTTCATTTGAGAGTATGGAGAATGGCTATGCGGACTGTAAGATCTTGATCCATCTGTTGAACCTTGGAGACATCGGGCATGTATGATGGAATTTAGGGTGAATTTTGTCCATAGACTACATCAAAGAGAGTCATGTGAGTGGCGGTATGGTAGGACGTGTTGTACCACCATTCTGAGAAAGGTAACCACTGAACCCACCGATTTTGTCTGTGAGATGCAAAACACCTCAAATAGATTTCCAAACATTTGTTGATCACTTCAGTTTGTTGATAAGTTTGAGGATGATATGCAGTTTTGAGATGCAATTGAGTTCCTTGGAGTCGGAATAATTCTTTCCAGAAAGTGTTTGTGAAAGTTGGATCATAGTTATAAACAATAGAATGAGGCATGTCGTGGAGTTTGAAGATATTATCCATAAAAATTTGAACCACGGTGGATGTCGTGAATGGGTGTTGAAGAGCACATAAATGAGCATATTTGGAAATGCAATCCGCAACTACCATGATGACTGACTTATTGCATGATTTAGGTAAGCCAACAATGAAGTCCTTAGAAATGTTTGTCAAAATAGTAGGTGTAATCGGAAGCAGTTGGAGTGTTCCTAGAGATTTTACTGTCTCTCTCTTATTGCATTGGTAGGTATCGCATTCAGCCACAAAGGTGTGACCATCCTATTTCATACCATCCCAAAAAAAAAAGAACATTTGACCTGTTCATAGGTTTTGGTAAAACTAGAATGCCAAGTTGTAGGTGAAGCATGAAACTTAGAGAGCACGATGGATTTAAGGTTCGACTATTTTCTTAAATACAGGTGACCTTGATAATGAAGCTTGTCATGGTGCCACGAGTACCCTAGAGATTATTTTGGATCCTTTTGCAATGTTTGGATCAGTTTTGAAAGTTTGGGATATTGTAACCATTCTAAGAGAACCTCCTAAATCCAATGTGCGACAATGAAAGATAGGGGAAAAAGGGACCCATCTTCTTCATATTTCTTGGAAAGGGAAGCAACCACCACATTTTATTTTCCTTTTTTGTAGATGATCTCATAATCATTTCAAAATAGGTTGGTTACCCATTTGTGTTGCTCCGGGGAAGAAATTATTTGTTTTAAAAAATACTTGAGGCTTTGATGAATCTGGACCAAGGATCAAATTTTTGCTCAAAATTCAAAGTGCTCGGAATCACTTAAAATCAAACAGGTGTGTAGGCCTCATCATCACAAACCCAACGAAACTTGTTTGGGTTCAAACGGATTTCAGATGAGTGAGATGTCACATTTTGTTCAAATCGTCAGACAGGCAAAAAAAATGTGTTGACTGTACAGTCTGTACAGTCCGTACGGATGATGGCGTGGCAGGGTAGTACATCTAATGTGGCATGTCCATACGTTGAGGTGGAAGTTGACGTGGCAGGCATTGTTGGTAGGACATGTGGATGAATAGATTGTTTACACATGGCATCATTGTGGCGAATGGTTTGGTGCCATGTGGCCCAGGCGTGGGCTACCACATGGTACCGTATTTCATTGTTTGTTTAAAATTTTATGGAGTCCGTGGGGATCGAACCCTATACCTCCCCCATTGGAAAACGCTTTGGCAAAGGCCACCCAACCGGCATGCCACTCTTTGTTTCTTATTATATATATATGTTAAAACATATATTTAAAGTTGTTTAATGTTGCATTTGGGGCGGGTCCGGGTTGGGGCTTAGCCCCAGCCCCTAGTCGCACACACACTACCATATGACCATACCTGCCAAAGTTGCGCACATTTCAAACGGAGTCTAGCTCGTGGTTTTGGTGTCAACGCATATGACCACCCATTAACAATGCACGAGAGTTTATATGTGTGCTCTCGGTTTCTATACGTGCCATGTGACAACCATATAAAACACACGTGGGATTTGGTTTTTGAAACAGTTTCCCACCCACGGGCCTGGACACATGTCGAGCCTACAAACCACATGTAAACGTATCCCTTTTTGTGTGCGGGAGACGTGGTCACATGGACCATATGCCCAACGGTTTGGCAATTGGGGGCCTTAATTCCATTAATCGTTCGACAGTTTTGCCCATTTTGAGGTTATGTGCCGGTGCTAGGTTTTACCATGAAAATGAGCGCAAGTTCTAGTTTGGACGCACAGAGGTGCATTTTGGTGAACCAGAGACAACAATCTTGAAGGAGGAAAATGGCAGGAGGCCTATCTTCTTCATTTTTTGGCCAAATCAGGTGCCGAAAAAGCCCAACTAGGGGTTTTTGGATGTTCTGAATCCATTGGCACTATTTTCAAAGGCATTTGAAGAATTATTTTGCATGTTTTTCACCATTTAAGTTTCAGAGAGCTCTAGGGAGCTTGAAGCCCTCATTGATGGAGGTCATGCTCAGATGAGCCCAAGTCTGTTTTATGTGATTGAATAGTCATTTTTGGGTAATTGTTATGCTCTAAACACATTGGTATAGGTTTCAGAACCATTTGAGGACTTTTAAAGGTGTTTTTTCCACAAATAATATCAGGGAAGCTCAAGGCCACATGTAGAAGAGGTCATGCCCCGATGAGCCATGATCCATTTTCAGAGTTCTACTAGTCATTTATGGGGTTTTTATGTATTCTAAACCCAATGGTATAGTCAGTAAATCCATTGGAGTTGAGAAGTAGCTTGTAAAAGAATCTTTGACAAACTAATCCTAGAGAGCCTAGTCCATTGATGGAGGCTCAAGGAGATGTAGCCCAGTTGGGGGTGAACTCCTTTATCATCTTGTTATTGTTGTGATTTTGATGGTTTATTTGCTGCAAGTTATGTTTGTTGTGTATTTATTTAAAACTCATATTTAACCATTTAAAAGAAAATTTACTCACACATGAACATTTAAAAGAAGATGCATAAACTTGGCACATAATTTATCTTGCATAACTAAGACATTGAGCAAGGTCCTGAAAAGTTTATTTTAATGGAATAGAGGGTGCTTGCATAGCATAACAAGTCAGCCCCCTATTTTCAGATCAGTTGAAGGGCACATAAATGATCATATTTGGAAATATGATCCACAACTACCATGATGATTGACTTATTGCATGATTTAGGTAAGCCAACAATGAAGTCCATAGATTTTTTTTTCCAAATAGTAGGTGTAATCAGAAGTAGTTGGAGTGTTCCTAGAGATTTTACTATCTCTCCCTTATTGCGTTGGCAGGTATCGCATTCAGCCACAAAGGTGTGACCATCCTATTTCATACCATCCCAGAAAAAAAAAGAACGTTTGACCTGTTCATAGGTTTTGGTAAAACTAGAATGCCAACTTGTAGGTGAAGCATGAAACTTAGAGAGCATGATGGATTTAAGGTTCGACTATTTTCTTAAATATAGGTGACCTTTATAACAAAGCTCGTCATGGTGCCACGAGTACCCTAGAGAGTATTTTGGATCCTTCTGCAGTGTTTGGATCAGTTTTGAAAGTTTGGGATATTGTAACCATTCTAAGAGAACCTCCTAAATCCAATCCGCGACAATGAAAGATAGGGGAAAAAGGGACCCATCTTCTTCATATTTCCTGGAAAGGGAATCAACCACCACATTTTATTTGCCTTTTTTGTAGATGATCTCATAATCATTTCCAAATAGATTGGTTACCCATTTGTGTTGTTCCGGGGAAGAAATTATTTGTTTTAAAAAATACTTGAGGCTTTGATGAAAAGTTTTAATTTGGAAGTGTTTCCCCAAGAGATAAGGACGCCAAAGATCCACCGTGTACAGAATAGAAAACATTTCCTTTTTATAAGTGGATTGGCCCAAATGGTGCTCGGACAATTGTTTACTATTGAAATCCAAAGGTTGACCATTTAGCATGAGGATATCCCCAATGCCTTTCCTTGAGGCATCACACTCCAGTACAAAGGTCTTGTTGAAGTTTGGGAGAGCCAGAATAGGAGTAGTGCACATAGTTTCTTTCAAGGCTTGGAAAGAATGATTTGTTGTTGGATTCCAATTGAAATAATTATTTTATAGGAGCGTTGTGAGGGGAGATACAATTTTTCCATAATTTTGAACAAACTTGCAATAATATATTGTCAAACCTAGGAAGCCACACAGACTTTTAAGAGTTTTCGGGCACGGCCAATCGTGCATAGCTTCAATTTTATTTGGATCCACCATGAATCCATCCTGTCCAACAATATGCCCTAGATACTCAAATTCAAAGGCTCAATAAGCACATTTAGACTGCTTAAGAAAAATTTTGTGCTAAGACAATAGTTGTATAACTTGATCCACATGGACAAGATCAGATTGCCAAGTTTTGTTATAGATGAGGATATCATCAAAGAAAACTAGGACAAAATGATGGAGTAAAGGATGGAAGACATGATTCATGAGACTTTGAAAATTGGAGGGAGAATAACAGAGGTTGAATGGGATAACCAAGAACTCATAGTGACCCTCATGAGTTCAGAATGTAGTCTTGGGAATGTCTTCATATTTCATACGAATTTGGTGGTAGATAGAGTGGAGATCGAGTTTGGTAAAATAATGAGCACCACTTAATTCATCCAAAAGGTCATCAATGAAAGGAATGAGAAATTTTTCTTTGATGGTGAGTTTGTTTAGGATGCAAAATTCAGGACACATGTGCCAAGTACCTTCTTTATTGAGTACCATTGCGACTAGAGAAGAATAGGGGATAGTACTAGGATGGATGACACTAGATTCTATTAATTCTTGAACAATTTTCTCAATTTCATTCTTCTGGGTGAAGGGATGATGATAAGGGAGAAAATTTGGAGGAATATTACCTAGAATGAGAGGAATGGAATGATCATGGAAACCTCGAGAAGAGGGAAGTCCCTGGGGGGTTTGAAACATAGATTAGTGTTGGGAGAGGATAGATTGGAGGTCTGGATGGACAGAGGGTGTTTCAACCACCTGAATGAAATGAAGTTGGGAAATAATCCCAGAATGTCCTTTTCTGAGGAGATTTTCCATTTGTTGGGAACTGATAATCTCTGGTGACCCTAGTGTGATGCCTTGGAACTAGTGTTGTTGTCCCTCCTGCTAGAATTGCATGGTTAATTTCTGGAAATCCATGGTGTTAGGGTCGAGAGTGTGTAACCATTTAGCAACAAGTACAATGTCACAACCACCCTTGTCAATAGAAAACATATGATATTTTAGTTGGTACTAACCAATTTGTAGGTGCACATTTTCACAATGCCCTCCACATTTCATGGAACCCCCATTGGAAATCATGATTTGGAAATTATTAATTGGATGGATATAAAAATTGACTTCTTGGGAAATGTGATGATGAATAAAATTTTGGGTGTTTCCACTGTAAACAAGAATGATGACTTTTTGGTTCTTAATGCATCCAATTAACTTGAGGGTTTGGGGAGTAGAGAAACCAGTGAGTGCATTCAGGGAAATCAGTGGGTCAAATTCTCGTGGATCAAAGGGTGTATTAAGATCAGTTAACGGGGGTAGCTTGGGTACATGAGAAACATCTACCTCTTATTTAGAAACATCCTTATTCATAGACATAAAAAGGTTATGTTCCTTACACTTGTGCCCCAAAAAATACGTGTCATCACAATTATAACAAAGACCCTTAAGTTGGCGTTCAACCATTTCGGCCTAAGTCAATTTATGGATCTGGAGGGGAGTGGCAAGAGGGGCGGGAAGGGTGGGTTTAGGGAGAGGAATAAAGGGTGTTTTTTTCTAGTTTGGTATGAGACTACTTGGTGTGATTCATTGGCCCTTTTAGTAGCTTCCAACCAAGTCTGGGGACGATCCATGAGTACTTAGGCACATATTTCATCCTTGAGGCCACTGATAAATAATTCCATGAAAAAATCATTTGTCATGTCCTTCCTTTTGAAATCCAATTGCTCAAAGGAAGTTATAAACTCTTCCACTGGGCCAGTTTGTCTCAACTTGGTCAAATGGCCTAAATGATGGGTGTTGGTGTCAAAGTGAACATAAATATCTGCACCAAACTATGTCCAAGACACATACCCTTGGCGTATCATTTTACACCATTGCAGTCATTTAGGATCCAAATGGAGAACACCGTAAGGGAGTTTGGCCAATTGATCAATAATGTTGTGCAAAGGGAAGTAGTTTTCCATTTGGGTGACCCATCCCGTGGGGCCTGAGCCATCAAAGTTGTTCACATCCACTCTAGAAAGACGTAGGTAATGTTGAAAGTGATTGTACTGAAAATTCTAGGAAGTAGAGGAAGTATCACCTTCGGGGTGCAAAGGTTGTTCAGATGAGGGAAAGCCTCTAGGGACATTTAGTTTGGCTAAGAGTTGGCTCACAAAGGATTCAATCTGTATTTCCATGTCCTGTTTCAGGGATTCCATTTTGGATTATATGGTGGAATTCATGGAGGAATTGATGGTGGAAATATTGGCATTGAGTTGCCTCAATTCCTCTTGGGTCGTGGAGAAATTAGATGGCAATGTATTTAGGCATGCTTCAAGATCTTGGTTTTGTTTGTGGGCCATGGTGAAAGGGGGTATAGGAAGGGGGCAGGTGGGTCTACATAGAAAATGGGTTACAAGAGAAGATTATCACAATGATCAGGGAAAAAAGGGGAATCTAATGGGATAGGTCCCAAGTAAGGGGATCGGGACCACAGGGGAAACGAAAAGCTAAAAATGTTAGGTATCACTGAAATCAAGATGAAAAGAGTAATCCAATGGAATAAGTCTCAAATAAGGGTGAGGGAAGGCCCCAAACTTTTTTTTTTTTACTCTTGTGGAGTTGTACTCCAATCTAAATAATATTGCAATGTCAAAATGCCCATATTCCTAACAGGAATAAATTTGTAGTAATTTAATAACGAGAATGCAGGAAGCAAGGTTGTATAGAAATAGATCTTTTTTGTTCCATTTCTTTCCCAAGGGTTAGTTTTTTTTTTTCATGGTTCCTACAGACAAGGGTTTACCCTGTGCTATAGCTCTCTGATATACATGTGAGGTCAAACAATATTACTTGGCCCAATATCTTAGGGAACCAACTAAGGAGGCTAGACCATACCCTTAGTCATACTACCTGATTACACAAGTACTAGAGAGTATATTCCCAAGTGATTTTCTCGATGTAACTATAGCAGTCAAGAGGACGATCGGTTGATCTACAACGAGTTTCAAGATACCTAGGACAGTCCATATATAGGGGATGTCTAATGCATTACCACTTGAAGGGGTGCCAACAGGGGTTACAAGGGTGTCCAACAATTTGAGCTTAAAAACCTCTTGTATTCATTGTGTGTATGCTTCCCCAACCATGGATTTATGCGTTGAATGACAGATCATTGTAGCTTAAATACATCAAAATACATATCTACCCTGGAAAAAAAAATTACCCAAAATTTATGTTATATTGAACAAAAACAAGAATATCACAGGAATTACCAACTGAACAATGGAATATAGATAATTAGCACATCAAAATGATACCTTTACTGAAATGGAAAAAATGTTCACTTACCTCTTCGAGGGGGAAACCTCCAGTAGAGAAGAGCTCTATTACAATAATTCTCAAAACAAAGATTTATCATGTCCTAAACTCCTATTTATATTAAATCTAGCTACCCAAAAGAACAATCTAGAAGAATATCTTTCTAGAAATGGAAGCTTCTATTAGGTATTCGTACATTTGACTTATTCTCCTTATTCCTAGTCCTTATTTATTAATATCATCCTTTATTACATGGAAAATATGTTATTCTACATACATGAGGGTTTAGGGAGGTTAGGTCCCTAACACTTTTCTTGGGAAATATTTCTCAACAAATAAATTATCTAATACATCCCCACTAGTGATGGTTCCAAGCAACAATCAATAATACCATTCACTAGCATTTTCCTTTAGATTTAAGATAAATATATGGCCTGCAATGTCATTTTCAGCCACATTATATATCTCACAAGAATTGTCGAACTTAATCGAATGTTTTTCTGCATCTTGTGAAGCATTTTTTAAAAACATGGGAAACTTGTCCATGGAAATATCTGTAAAGGGATGAACTTATCCTTGAAAATTCAATGGAATTTTGTGCAACCGGTTCTTTCTCTGTGTATCTTCTCCCTTTATTGTATCTTGAACAATTTTTTTTGGGCTTTGTGGGGAAGGAAAAATGTCATCACAATGTGAAAGAAAATCCTCGCAGGAATCTTCATATGGATCTTCTTGAAATTATTGAATCTTTTTGGTGGATTCACCAAGGTGCTTTTCTTAAAAAAGTGGAGTTTTAATGATGGATTCACCGAGGAGCTCATCCTCCCAAATCTTGGATGGTTATTTGGTTCTATAGGAGTCATAACAATTTGTTTGTGGCTAAACCTTCAACAATATGTCTTCAACGCCATTTAGTGCTCCTTGAACAAGGTTTTCAAGAACCTAGTTCATCTTGAATCAATCTCTAGAACTTCTTTCAAAACTTCAACTAAACAACTTCTAGTTTTCCAATAATATATGATCCTATAAAGTATAATATTTCTTGAAAATAAATCAATCCCTGGTATGGTCACCAAAAATGTTAATGTTCATATTGGTCAAGATCCAAACAACAACCTCACAAGGATAAAATATCCCCCTGCATTTTTATAGAGGTGGTACTCCTCTCTGATATGTCGGAAGATTCTTTGTATGGTTCTTCAATGAATGTGAAGGGTGAATGCTAAAGAGAAAACCTTGAAAGATATCCCAATAAATCTTGTATATACAAATGTACAACCCTTATATACAGTTATGCAAATATACAAACATACATCATATCATTTAAAGAAAGAAAGGATAAAGTGTGTCAGTAGAGATTTGTGTCTACAAGGTTTTGGAGTCTCCTTTCAATAGACATTTTGTCTTTCTTGTAAGATAAACTGAACCTAGAATATACTACGACTTTTGCAAGATTAAGTAAAATGGACATGTCTTCAAAGAACTTTAAATGATAAATTCATTATAACTGAAAAACAATTTTGATAGGAAATAAATTTGGAATCACATACTTTCAACTCAAGTCTAATAAATTATTAATGCAATACCTCTAAATAGTTCTTTGCAGGAGAAATTTATAACAATATCCCAATATGACAAGTTCAATAATTTCTAGAACAAGATAAGTGAAATAGTTTCAACAAGGTCTCGATGAAAATTACATGAACTGAAATGAAATTGCATCTACTTTTAAAAAGCAGGGACCATTCTCCTTTAGACCTAAAATGTTACAAGATGACTAAAGATTTCTAGAGAAAGAACTACTCATACCCAAATCTTTATGTTTTCCATACATACATGGAAGATTTGATGGAAAGAAACATAAATGAAGAAGATGTAGGGAGAAAATATTTAATAGGCTAGTCCACCAAATCTTTGGAAAGATAAATCTTTGCTTCTTGCAAACTCTTCACCATTGTATAAAATTCTGACTTCCAACYGTTTTATGGTGCTTCCTCTTGCCTTTTTAAAATATTCTCTCAATGCTCTTGAAGTAGTCARGGTTTTGTCCTTCTAGAAGTTTCTATATGATTCCTTTTTGGAGTAAATCACTTTAATTCATACTTTATTTGATTCTCATTRATKAYTTTATGTCATTTAAATTTGTGCCTCCAAGTGGGACCCACTTAATCCTTTAATTAAAATTATTTAATAAACAGGTTTTCAAGTTTTCAAGTTGAGTGCCTTTAACAAAAGTGGACTGTGTTTTAATTTTTTGAGCCTGATTTTTGACCTCTAATCCATGGAAACCATTCTAAGAGAAATATTCATAATTCTATATTTCCAAAAATTCCTCGTGAGCGAGATTTGGAGTTCTGGATCTCAATTTATAGCCTCGGGAAGTTGAGCTTCAGAACAAATTTACTAACAAGTCACGAAAAGAGAGTTGATTTTTCTTTTAATTTCTAGGAAAATTATGGCCAAATCCATCCCTTTAAACCTATTCCATTGTCTTCCTCATCGAATTACCTTTCCAATGAAGTATGGTTTTCCCAAAACCGAAGTCCATATCTTGAGTTAACAACTTCAAAAGATCATTGTTCAACATCCAACCATCAAAATCAAGGATCAATCCTATCCCTTCATCAACATTTTCCCTTCTAAGTCCCACATGCATTGTGATGATGACGAGTTTAATGTTTATAATGAAAATGTTTCCATACTCTTCATGTGGAATAAAGGATACTATGGAGACTTTGGTGTAGCTCTCGTGCCTTAGGAAAGTTTCATGAATTAATAAAATTTTGATGGTCAAGTCAGCATCCATTCACTGCACAGTCAGCGTCCAATCAGTGTATGATAGAATTCCATGTGTCATGATATAATTAGTCGCCACATTTCATAATATAATTGATTTCCATATGTCTCAATTATACAGGTTGGATAGGGTTTCATGTGTCATGATGTGATTGGAGGAATAACTTAGGGAAAATGTTAAGTATGGGAGAATGGGGAGAAGGCCGAGAGGAGAGAGGAGGTATGGTGGGTCAAGAGTAAGGAAGATATGGTTTTGAGGGGGATGTGGGAGTGAGGAGGATTTGGGAGTAAGGGAATGAGAGTGTGAGAGAGGAAAAAAGGGCATGTGATCCCTCAAGAGGAAATAAAACTAAACTTAGGGAAAATGTTAAGTATGGGAGAATGAGGAGAAGGCCGAGAGGAGAGGGGAGGTATGGTGGGTTAGGAGTAAAGGAGATATGGGTCTGAGGGGGATGCATGAGTGAGGAGGATTTGGGAGTAAGGGAATGAGGGTGTGAGAGAGGAAAAAAGGGCATGTGATCCCTCAAGAGGAAATAAAACTAAGTAAGGGAAATGGGAGAGGGAACGTGAGAGAAGTGTGAGAGATAAATGAGATATGGAAGATAATATAAGTATGGGAATAAGAGAATTTAATTATGGGATGAAATATGAAGGCTAAATGTGGTTCCAAGAAAACAAGAGTGGTTCCAAGATAAAAATCAGTTGTGTTTCACATGGAAAAAGGTGTTCCTTAGGTGGTTGGGAAAAAACATGGATATATTGAGCATACAGACTTGGATTTTTAATCCATAAAATGCATGATGAAGCTAAAAATGAGGTCTACTCCATAGGCTTGTGATCATTCAAAATTTCCTTCTTTTGATAAAAAACATTTAATTCCAAGAGTGAGAAATCTAGATGATGAAAGTTGTTAATCAATAATGACTAGACTAAAATTTGTTTACCCATTAATTCCCATGAATTTTTCGACAAGATGTTCACATCATATACTAGATCCAACATGACACCATCCATCTCATAACTTTTGAGTTCATCTATCATATTGAACTCTCTTCCAATCTTCTTTTTCTTATAGTCATGGAACACCTCCCTTTCTAGTAGGGGGGTGATATAGCTCTATATAGCCCTTATTCCCCCATGTAGTTTTCTAGCATCTACATCAACTTTCGCATAGCATCAATATCACTCAACAATCTTAAACAAAAACACAAGAAGTTGATTACTTGATCCGTAGTGTCTTATTCATAGCCTATAAATCACAATGCTTCTTCTAATGTCGTGTGCTTTAGCTCTTAATGCACATGTTCCTCTATTGTATTTTGTTCGACGTGTCATAACTCTTCTTGTATGCGAGCTTATTTCCGCGACCTTTGCATCGCATGATGTATTTCCTCATGCACACAAGTTTCCTCCAAAGATCTGTGTGTGGCACATTGCATTAATTATTCATGGGCTCAGGATTCCTCCAACAACCTATGTATCTCTTGTTGTACCTCCTCACAGATTCAGGCCTCTTCAAGCAATATTTGTGTCGCACGCTACAACTCTTCTTATTCTCTTTTTTCCTCCATGACCCTCTAAACATCACACAGAAATTGCATATGTTGGGAAGTATCAAACTTAGGAGGGTATTTTTATGCCTTTCTTATATTCTCCATCAGCCTTTGACCTGATATTTTATATGCTCAAATTCCATTCCCATCTTTGCTCCACCTTGGGTTTTCACTTGCACATCAACTTCGTCATCTCTTTTTTTATTCTCACGCATCTCTGCATTCACCATGTTGCAGTCTACCTTCTGTTCGATCATGTTGTCATTGATTCCAATGGTTTTATTGATTGATGTCAAGTGATTGATTGATGTCAAAGAATTGAATGATTGATGATTGATGTAATATAATATGTATTTTCCTTGATGAGAATGCATAGATGAAGATGGATCAATGAGTTGCCATTGATATGATGAAGATGGATCAATGAGTTTTCATTGATACATGATGAATATGGATCAATGTAGTTTCATTGGTATATTATGCATTGTTGGAAAAATGTATAGATGACTCATTATTGTCTTATAATTATTGATAAGGTGCACAAATGGATGAAATCCAAAGTGGTCCCCTTATGGTGAAAGCCCTCACGAGAAGATGCTTTGCGGATTGAGTTATCCTAGAAGAATGGTTGGAGGACCCATTCTCTAATTATTGTATTATCATTATTGATAAGGTGCACAAATGGATGAACTCCAAAGTGATTCTCTTATGGTGCAATCCCTCACGGGCAGACACTTTGTGGATTGAGTTATCCTAGAGGAATGGTTGGAGGACCCATGCTTGTATGTGGAATAATGAGATGAAGATCAAAGAAATTGTTGGTGAACATATCCTAGATGTATATTTGTTTTCATGCCATTTTTGGTGGTATGTAGAATGTCACATAACTCCTCACGGTTAGAGAGTTATGGCCATGAGAAGTTGGAGACCCCAGGTTTGGGTAATGGGCCCAAGTTTGTTTGATGGGTAACGGTATGAGTTATGATACATTTTCAGAAAATACTATTCTATATTAATATTACATTTCATGCCATTTTTGGTGGTATGTGGAACGTCACATAACTCCTCACAGTTTGAGAGTTATGGCCTTACGAAGTTGGAGGACCCTCACATGTCATCTAGAAGCCACAAAAGGTCAAAGTAGTCAAAGTAGTTTAAGGGATTTTAAAAGGTAAATAATAAAGTGAAGTGATGAGTGTACTATAATTCAAAGTG
>SNQJ01S0042523.1:47518-94164 GCA_010110895.2 Picea sitchensis
ATAATAAAAAGAAAATTTGTACATACATCTTGTGTTCTTTGTGTTCCTTGTGGAGATGATTTGTTGATGATATGTTGCTGATATGTATTCACATATAACTAATTATAAATGAAAACAATGAGTAATGAGAAAAATTTTAATGTTAACTAAGAAAATTTTGTGTAAAAGGGAAGTTTTTGGAAAAAGATCCCCACACTCATTCACCCCCCCCTCTAAGTGTGGTAGGTGTGTACAACACCTTCTTCTCTTCCCACTTCTTCAGTAAGTTGACAAAATCCTCTGTAATGTTCTCATGGATATGGTAGTACCCAGAGAGGGAGCGCAGTTTGGTACAAAATATCGACACATTACCTATATTTTCATAATTAAAACAAGTAAGAGGTATTCCTCCACCTCCTCCATATCCTTGTCCCTGGCCTCATCCATATCCATGTCTGGGACCTCCTTGATTTCCACCTCTCTCAACACTACCACGTTCATCACCCTTTTGTTCCTCCTGAACCCAGAATATGTCATGGGTATAGTCTTACATCAGCTGGAGTGACAGGGATTTGTTCACATCATGCCCCATGGATTTGCAAATTTCATAGAATGGAGTATTATGTGTCTTATAATATTTCTCTAGTGTTGGGAAGAGGTGTGGTAGATGTTCCCATTTTATACAAATATCACACCATTATGTATGAGGTCTAGCTGAGAATCGACTCAATGCACTTGTCTCCATATAGTTTCCCAATGTAGGACATTTATCCCTGTGGTTCCCCTCTGACCAACATGTTTTACACCATACATGCTCACACACCACGTTTTCCTTTTCCATATCCTACAACTACATCATCAGGTTGGAAAGTTGGGAATGTACTTGTGCCAAAAATTTTAATGTCTCTTCTCCTCCTGGTATAGCCTCCAAGCGCATTGCAATCTCCATCACTTCTACTTGAGTAATAAAATTCTACTGGGTAATCGAGACTCAGATATGGGGAGCAACCCCACAATGAAATATTCTCTATGTTGCACATCCTGGATTTGGAACTCCATCCTATCAAACAAGATATTGAACCATTGTTTATAATCACAGGTGGTTTCTCTCGGTTTCTGCTTGATCTCCTTAATCTCTGTAATGCATTGAGATTTTCAATTAAGATTTTGGAATTCCTTAAGCATATCTCTCTTGATTTCAATCAGTGACCTCATTCATCCCACTGGGGAAGTGGCCTTATACTTCACATACCACTTCAAGTCCCTATCCCTGAACATGGTCTCCAATTGTGAAATCTTTGATGCCTCTTATGTGATCCTCTTCATAGACCATATCACCTCACATGTGAACCAATGTTGTTCTACATCATCCTTACATGTCCAATGGAATATGAGTAGTCTCAGGGTATTATCTTGATTCACCATCCTCAATCTTGAACTATGTCCTCTTGACTGACTACTTAGTGTTGGGGATCTCATTATTAATAGTCCTCCTTACGAAGTATTACTGACTTCGCCTTCTTCATCACTCATGCATTCTCTCCTTTCTTATCCTATGTTGGCTTCTACTCCAATCGTCATGTTGTCTATTATTCTTTCTTGTTGGATACAAATGCATGATGGGGGTGGTTCAAAGGGGGGGTAACTCCATCTTCTTCTAACATTTCTTGTGAGGGAACCCAGAGAGTCTCCTACCTATAGTCGCACAAGACCATTCATTATCGCTAATTCATCTCCTTCTCTTCTTGGGGGTTCTTCATCTTCTTCTCCTACCTCTACACCTCATCTTCCTCTAAAGTTGTGACATTCTGCAACACCCAAGTGTTTTGTACTTCATATTCTTGGCCCCTACTACCACTGTAGTATCCCTCAGCTGAACCCAATTGTAAATGTAATATAAGTGTACTTAAGCTGGTGAGTTGTTTTGACATCATTTGGTAATGCATGCCATGTGGTATAGTACACGCATGAAATACGTAGTAAAATGGTGTAGTATGCACATTCCCGGATACCACATGCAGTAACTAAAGTGTGCGCAGTATGGAGGACAATGAGTCTCGTGTATATGATATGTGTTATAGGCTGATGAGCCAGTTATTATAAGTTGGGATGCTTATGTTTTGGTATTAGGCCGAAATGCATAGATGTTAAAGGCCAATGCGCCTATTTTGTACATGACTCACGATTAATATAAAATACATCATTACATGTAGACCGACCACGATAAAAGAGATGGGGGACTGAACTTCAGCAGTTAGGGAAAGGGAGGGCCAAAATTCAAGGGAACATTATATTAATATTTCCTAAAGTATAAAGTGTGGATAAATATTTTATCCTAAATTCTAAAGTTGGGGACAAGTGGACCAAAGTAAAGTTGGCGACAAGTGTCAATTTGGGGACATGCATTCANACTTATCTCATTTGGCCACTTTCACAAGGATTCTGACCGACAGCTTGACCATCATTCTCACCATCACTTTCACAAGGAGTTTCACAGTAATTCTTTCCTTCACTCAGTTATCCAGTCAATGATTCCATGACCATTTTCACTCACGCATTCTGTTATCCTTGAGACATCCATTTCACCATTTTTGAGCCTGTTCCCCTAACCTTTTTTCCGGTTGGTGTACCTGGTTAGCTTGGAGCAGGATTGAAGAAGCGGGTTTTCAGGCCCGTGAGCAATTCTCCGAGCATGAGAATTGTTGGGGATTGATTCCTGAAGGTGATAAACTACAGCTACAAAACTCTAATACTTCTGGTCCGACCTGTTGTTGAATCCCTAGAGGGGAAGTGGGGCAGTCAAGGGACTGTTGAGCACAAAAGGGGCACACTTCCTTGGGTGGGACAGGCATGTGGGGAATGAGAGGTTGTAGGTTTTTAGTTGAGTGATCACTTGGGATGGAGTATTTCCTGTTGTCCATGAGCCTTAGCCTGGTTAGGAACCCTTTACCCAAGTGGAGTTCAGTCCCAGCTCAGGGGTGACTCATTGTTGAGAGTGATGAATAGTGTAGTCTAAGGTTGGGAGGTTTGTGGATGGTATGTACGCAGTTGGTGACAATATTTCCAAGATAAGTACCAATTGTATGATAAAATGATATGTTGCATTGTTAATTACGTGCTTCTGTTACAGTTTATCATATATGTGATTATAATTACATGTATGTTTATGGGTATTTACTTGTATATGCTGCATATATGTGGTTACTTTTATTTCAGTATAAAGTCGTATATTACAGAATGTAATGGTTCTTTTATGTTTATATGTAAATCTTCCGCAAGAGTGTTGTATGTACATGTTTAAGTTGCATGTAGTTTTAAGAGAAAATTTATGTGGCATAGCTCAGTTGATTACTGGGTAAGTTACCTTATGTTCCACAGTAAGAGAATGAAATCATTCCCTAGAGTAGCATGGTCTGACCTGTATAAGGCTTGGGATGTTACCAACTGTTGTCAGAGCATGAGATATTGCTCTGGAGTGGCATCCCCTGGCCTGGGATTGGTCGAGGGAAACACTACAAATTGGTATCAGAGTTTTAGTTCAACACTGATCTTGGATGGGCCAGAGGGGTTCAGTTGAAGAGAATATTCACAAAAGAGTAACTTCGATGTGACCAAAACTCGAGTCATGAAGCGTCCATGGAAAATGTTGGCGTGCTGGCGCGCGCGGTAAATTTTGGCACCGTGCAGAAAACATTGGCATGCAAGTGTGCGAGGAAAATTGTGGTGCCGTGCGGAATATTATTATGTGAGGATGCATGCGCTGAATTTAGCCCTGCGCGGTGAGCATGCACATAGCAATGTGCACATGGGGTGCACAAGTATTGCATAACATGGAGTTTTATTGGTATGCACATAGTATGAGTATAAGTTGTCTCACAATAGTGTATTCAATGGTGCACGCAGATAATTGCGTGCGATGGAACATATTGAAATTTGACATGGTGCAATGCATGGGGAAAAATTCATGTGGAGTATCGGTGCACGATACCAAAACTGTGTGCAGTGGGTATTGGCGCACAATGCAAAAGTAGTGCGCGCAAGTTGTTGGCATGACGGAGAAGAAATGCATAGTGGATATAGGTGCACAGAAAAGCGTTTTACCTTGAGATGTTGCTATGCATGCTAAATATAATGTACAGGTCAAAGTTTAGTGCACGTGAAGTCGCTTGGAAGGCGATGAGTCTAAGCTTAAATTGCATAATATTAGAAGAAAAAGAAACACACAACCGCATCGAAGCATTAATTAAAAATAATTCTGAGTTTTATAATCCTTTGATTCAGACAGATGAAAGTGAAATATAAGCTTACAAGAAAATCATACTATAAAAGAAAACAAGATTCATAATACCACCAAATAGAATTTTGTAATAAACAATCTAAAATCCACTTCTGTATTTATATAATCGTATTAATCACAAAATTACAAAAGGGGGATGACATAAGTTAGCATGTTGTAAAAAGGGTTGTTTAAGAACAGACCTATCATCTCTGGTACTCCTTACCTCTGCAACCAACTGTTCAAAAAAATCGTTGAAATATGCTTAATTTTACTTGAAAACTCATTTCAGTTGAGCGATCTCCTCCTTTAAAGAATCTAACCAGACCGGTTGATTCTCTCCAACACTTTTGGTCGCTTCAGTCGTGGATTCCTCCTTCCTCTGCCGCTTTCTCCTTTTCTTCTTAGCGGCTGGCATGTTGATGACTAAATCCTTCATAGTGGGATTCATCCTAACTTCCAACCGTGAGTCTATAGCCAGCTCTGTGTGGAATTTAGTTGCTAGAATGTGTGCAAGGACCCTTTCCTCCGTATTCGCAGGAAAGTCTAGTATGTTGCCCGAATAACCAGTCTCACTCAATTTAGCCTTGTCCATGTATCTCAGGTTGTGGATACCAAAATTATTTTACAGCGAGAAGAAAGTTGAGCATTTTGGATATTACTTTGGTTATGGATACGCAAATACCTTCATACTTGAGGATTGGTAGTTATAGAATTCCAATTATGAAGCGCAGATGGATTACGTACAAGGGCTTTGGGTTTCGATGCTTAGCTAATCCATTTCAAATGATTATCTTTTGAGTTCATTACATGGTGGCGTTCAGCTGACATCACATGGTTGCGAAGTACCGAATGAGTGAAGAAGGGTGATCTGACTAGCCATCACCCGATCCACGAGTGGTGGATTTGACATGTTGAGACACGTGATATCGCGTCTTGGTGAAAGTGGTTTCGGAAAACCACCTTATCACACAGATGTATCTCTGAAGGCACTGCGTGTCTGTGTTTTCAAGACTTGGGTCTTACCTAGAATTCTCATGGTGATAACACCAAGAAATTGGAAGAGATAACTCTGATGTATATATTGAACCAAAATGGTGCATATTTTCATGAATTATTGAATTGTTAGCCTGATAAGTTTTGATGGCTGCACATTTTGCATAATTAACAACTAGATCGGATCATACCAGTATAGAGTCCATAGGAATGGAAGAATCATAGGGGAATTACATTCAACAATATGAGAGCAGAGGGGTGGATGTCCATTTGGGCATTGAAGGAACGAACTCCAACAGACATGGAAGTGAAAGGAATGAAAACATGAATATGGTTGAGACCATTAAGAATTTGCAAAAGGATGTCCAAATCCATAAAGCTGATAATGAAAGTCTTATGAAATCCAAAGAGCAGCAGGATGAATTCAACATGAATTTATTGGAGGGTTTGAACAGAATAGAAAAGAAATTGGTTAAGGAGAGTGGCTCAAGTAAATCTAGGAGTCACAAGCCTTCAGAGGAGAAAATAAAAGCAAAAAGTGTTAGTAGACATCACCATCATTCCCCAAGGAATTCCAATAAGAGAGCAGGCAATAGCTCAAGTTTATCCCCTGTTAGAAGGTATAAGAGATCTAGGTTGGATGAGATGCCAAGAGAAATGAACAAAATCAAACCTCCTACATTTGATGGTGAGAAAAAGAAGAATGAAGATGCAGAAACATGGTTGTTGGGCATGAGAAAGTATTTTCAATTGCATAATTATTCTTCTCATGAAAAAGGTAGAATTTGTGTCTATCAACTCAAAGGAAAGGCCTCCATGTGGTGGGATCAACTTATGCAGGTGCAACACATTGAAGAGAAAAGTGTTACTTGGAGGGAATTCAAGAAGTATTTTGAGAAGAAGTGCTTGACTAAGAGATACTATGACAAGAAGATGAAAGAGTTATTTGAACTCAAGCTTGGAAGTATGACCGTAGATGAATATGAGAGAAGATTTTTGGAACTATTGAAGTATGTCTCTTTCATCAAAGATGAGACAGTCAAAATTCAAAGGTATTTGAGTGGATTTCCACCGTTCATCAGTGAAAAAATATAGTATGATAATCCCAAGACATTAGAAAAGACCATAAGGCGAGATAAATGCCTATATGATTAGTAGAAAGCAAGGCCAACTTTCCAAAAGTCTTGGGAAGACAATAAGAAATTCAAGATGGATCAGAGGAAGAAGGGAGATAAGCCACCATTCTTCATAAATAATCCACAAGGACAGAAAACGCCTAAAGAACCCAGAATGATTGACACAGGGATTCAAGGGCCAAGGCAGCCACTTATGCAATGTTGGGGTTGTAAAGGAGACCATAGGTTCAGAGATTGTCCTCACAGAGGTGAAAAAGGAAGGGCTGTTCACAATGTACAGCAAGCTGAAATAGTGGAGGACATGGGAAGATATGTGCCAAGGATTTATGCATCCTTGGACAACAAGCAAGTAGAGTATTAGTCCCATATGATTGAAGTGGAAGGTATGATCAACATCCAAACCATTGCTATTTTAATTGATTCAGGAGCTAGTCATAGTTATATAGACCCTAAGATGGTGGAAAGTTTGCAATTGCCAAGAAGCGAGCATGGGAAATCCCGATTGGTGCAACTGGATACAAGAGCCAGAAGAAAAGTTAATGAGATGGTTAAGTCATGCCTCATAGACATGAATGGACTAAACACCAAGGAAGATTTAAACATCTTGTCTTTAGGTTCCTATGACTGTCTAATTCAGATGGATTGGTTGGACCAACATCACACTCTCTTAGATTGTCACAATAAAGCATTTACTTGCCTGGATGAGGAAGGGAAACTAAGGAAAGTACAGGGAATTCCCAAGGCAGTAATCATTAGAGAAATTTCAGCATTGTAGCTGAAGAAATGTTACAGAAAAGGGTGTCAAATAATTGCAGCTCATTTGGCAGAGACACCTAGAGATAAGGTGCCAAATTTGGAAGATTATGTAGTCCTAGAAGATTTTGAAGATGTGTTCAAGGAAGTACCCAGACTACCCCCAAGGAGAGACATTGATTTCTCTATAAATTTAATGCCTGGAGTAGCGCCAGTATCAAAGACTCCTTACAGAATTAGTACACCAGAATTGAAGGAGTTTCAAATGCATCTTGAAGAACTTCTGAAAAAGGGGTATATACGCCCAAGAATGTCACCTTGGGGTGCCCCATTCTTGTTTGTGAGAAATAAAGATGGAACACTAAGGTTGTGCATTGACTTCAAACAGTTGAATAAAGTGATTGTTAAGAATAAGTATCCTCTGCCAAGGATTGATGACCTCTTTGATCAATTGAAGGATGCATAAATATTTTCAAAGATAGATCTCAGATATGGATACCATCAGGTAACGATTAAGGAAGAGGATATCAACAAGACTACCTTCAGGACAAGGTGTGGTCATTATGATTTCACGGTGGTGCCATTTGGGTTGTCTAATGTAGCAGATGTTTTCATGTGCTTAATGAATGGTGTTTTCTGAGAGTATTTAGACAAGTTTGTCAATGTCTTTTTAGATGACATTATTATATATTCCAACTCAGAGGAAGAGAATGAACATCATTTGAGGATGGTGTTGCAAGTATTAAGGGAACATCATTTGTATGCCAAATTGAGCAAGTGCTCATTTTATCAGAAACAGATTCATTATTTGGGGCATATCATTTCAAAGGATGGGACAGCAGTGGATCCTAAGAAGATAGAGGCCATTAGAGAATGGTAAACACTGAAGAATGTGACAGAGGTGAGATCATTCATGGGTCTTGCAGGCTACTACAGAAGATTTATTAAAGGATTCTCAAAGATTACACACCCAATCACTTCTTTGCAAAGAAAGGGAGTGAATTTTTAGTGGACATTGGATTGCGAGGAGAGTTTCCAACACTTGAAATAATTATTGACAAGTGATCCAATATTAAGGATCATAGAACCAGATGAAGACTTCATCATATGCACCGATGAATGTAATGAAGGAATTGGTGGAGTCCTCAGTCAAAATGGGTTTGTCATATGTTATGAATCAAGGAAGTTGAAGGATCATGAAAGAAACTATGCCACTCATGATTTGGAGTTGGCAGCCATATTGCTTGCCTTGAGGAAATGGAGACACTACCTCATGGGAAAGAGGTTTGAGCTAAGAATAGACCACAATGGTCTGAAATATTTATTTGATCAGCCAAATCTAAATGCTAGGCAAAACAGATGGTTATAATTTCTAAGCGAATACAACTTTGATATAAAGCATATCAAGGGGAAAGAGAATAAAGTGGTTGATGCACTCAGCAGGAAAGTGCATGAATTACATGCTGGAGCCATTATCATGTATCAGACTGATATTAAAAGAAAAATTTTGGAGGCTTCAAATGTAGATCTGCAATACAGAGAATTGGTAGCAATGCTACAGCAGGGTAAGATGCCACGAAAGGTGGATAATTATAATTTGGGAATAGATGGAATATTGTTGCGCAAGAACATAATTTTTGTTCCAAATGTCTAGAACTTGGAACATATGATTTTGCATGAAATGCATAATGTTCCTTATGCAGGGCACCCTAGATATCATAAAACCATGGCACCGATCAAGAGCCATTACTTTTGGCCAGGCATGAAGAGAGAGATCGTTGAATACATTGCTAGATGTATGGAATGCCAGAAAGTTAAAGATGAGAATAGGCACATGGTAGGGTTGTTGCAACCTTTACCCATTCTTGAATGTAAGTGGGAAGTAGTGACAATGAATTTTATTACGGGGTTTCCTAGAATAGGAAAGCTGCATGATTCAATCATGGTGGTGGTGGAAAAGCTTATGAAAGTTGCCCATTTTTTTCCACTAAAAAATACTCACAAGGAAGAAGATGTTGTTGATATTTTTATGAAGGAAGTGGTACAATTGCACGGGATTCCTAAAACAATTGTGTCCGACAGAGACCCGAAATTCACCTCAAATTTCTGGAAAGGATTGTTCAAAGGATTCAGAACAAATCTGAACTTTAGTACATCTTATCATCCTGAGTCTGATGGACAGACAGAGAGGGTGAATAGAGTGATAGAAGATATATTGAGATTGTATGTGATGGACAAACCATAGAAATGGGAAGACTACCTACACTTGGTAGAATTCGCTTACAACAATGGGTATCATGCATCATTGAAGATGAGCCCATTTGAATCACTTTACGGTAGAAAGTGCAATACTTCAGTGAGTTGGGATAATCCAGTTGATAGGACAATAGTTGGGCCAGAGTTGCTCAAGGATATGGAGGGCCAAATGATAAAAATTAAGAAGAATTTGAAAGTTTCCCAAGATAGACAGGAAAGTTATGCCGATAAGAGCAGAACGCACGTAGAATTCAAAGTGGGTGATCATGTTTTCCTGAAAGTAAAATCTAATAGAAGTTCCCTGAAGCTGGGAAGCTGCACCAAGTTGGCAACCAGATTTTGTGGGCCATCTAAAGTCCTAGAGAGGATTGGTCCAGTTGCTTATACGATTTCATTGCCTGCATCTATGTATGTTCATAATGTCTTCCATGTATCATTGCTAAAGAAATATATACCTGATGCTAATCATGTTATTGACTAGAATGTGATTCAGGTGGAGCAACAAGGCACTTTTCAAGTGCATCTGGTGTGCATTTTGGACCGGAAAGTCGAGCATCTCCGAAACTGGGCCATAGGGCTTCAATGGACCTAGTACAGTCCTGAGGATACTACTTGGGAGCATGAGGATGCAATACGGACAGAGTACCCGCATCTTTTTGAGGATTTTTGAAAACTCTGTTGTATATGGGTGTATGATGCACTAAGGATAGTGCATAAATAAGGGGAGGGGATTGTAATATCCCTCGGTTGAACCCAATTATAAATGTAATATAAGTGTAATTAAGTTGGTGAGTTGTTTTGACATCATTTGGTAATGCACGCCATGTGGTATAGTGTGTGCATGAACTGCGAAGTAAAATGATGTAGTATGCACATTCCCGGATACTGCGTGCAGTAACTAAAGTGTGTGCAGTATGGAGGACAACGAGCCTTGTGTATATGATATGTGTTATAGGCTGATGAGCCAGTTATTATAAGATGGGATGATTATGTTTTGGTATTAGGCCGGAATGCCTAGATGTTAAAGGTCAATGCGCCTATTTTGTACATGACTCATGATTAATATAAAATACATCGTTGCACGCAGACCAACCATGATAAAAGAGATGGGGGATTGAACTTCACCATTTAGGGAAAGGGAGGGTCAAAATTCAAGGGAATATTATATTAATATTTCCTAAAGTATAAAGTATGGATAAATATTTTATCCCAAGTTCTAAAGTTGGGGACAAGTGGACNTGGGGATTCTGACCGACATCTTGACGATCATTCTCACCATCACTTTCACGAGGAGTTTCACAGTGATTCCTTCTTTCACTTAGTTATTCAGTTAATCATTCCATGACCATTTTCAATCACATTTTTTTATCCTTGAGACAACCATTTCACCATTTCTGAGCATGTTCCCCTAACCTTTTTTCGATTGGTGTACCTAGTTAGCTTGGAGTGGGATTGAAGAAGTGAGTTTTCAGGCTTGTGAGTAATTCTCTGAGCGTGAGAATTGTTGGGGATTGATTCCCAAAGGTGTTAAACTGCAACTACAATGCTCTGAGACTTTCGGTCTGGCCTGTTGTTGAAGCCCTGGAAGGCAAGTGGGGCATCCAAGGGACTGTTGAGCAGAGAAGGGGCACACTTCCTTGGGTGGGAAAGGCATGTGGGGAATGAGAGGTTGTAGGTTGTTAGTTGAGCGAGCACCTAGGACGAATTCTTTCATGTTGTCCATGAGCCTTATCCTAGTTAGGAACCCTTTACCTGGGTGGAGTTCAGTCCCAGCTCAGGGGTGACTCACTATTGAGAGTGATGAACAATGTAGTCTAAGGCTGGGAGGTTCGTGGATGGTCTGTACACAGTTGGTGACAATATTTCCAAGATAAGTACCAATTGTATGATAAAATGACATGTTTCATTGTTAATTACATGCTTATGTTACGGTTTATCATATATGTGATTATAATTGATTGTATGTTTATGGGTATTTACTTGTATATGATGCATATCTATGGTTATTGTTATTTCGATATAAAGTCGTATATTACAGAATGTAATGGTTCATTTATGTTTATATGTAAAGCTTCTGCAAGAGTGTTGTATGTACATGTTTAAGTTGCATGCAATTTTAAGAGAAAATTTATGTGGCATAGCTCAGTTGATTACTGGGTATGTTACCTTATGTTCCGCAGTAAGAGAACGAAAGTGTTCCCTAGAGTAGCATGGTTTGGCCTGTATAAGGTTGGGGATGTTACCAACTATTGTTAGAGCATGAGATATTTCTCTAGAGTGGCATCCCCTGGCCTGGGGTTGGTCGGGGGAAACACTACAACCACTACTACTAGTATCTCCACTGGATACTCTACTCTCAATTCCATGTCTCTTCATCGACCTATCTTCATATGTGCTCCTCTCTGGAACAGCACACTCTCCCACACTTACTCCTGGTGTGGTCTCATTTCTCTTCATTATAGTCTTGTGTTGGCTTACTTGGGCTAACCCAGGTTCTAATCTCAAACAGGTTTCCAAAAAAACCCTCTAACTATTGTCCCTCCTAGTAAACCAGATGACAACGTTGCATGCAAGGTGCACAACGCAGTCTCATCCGAGATAGATTTTATGTGGGACTATAGTACTCAGGTGTTTACAGCCTAGGAATGAGTAGGGATTTTTCTTAGCTTATTTTCCTTATATATCATCATTATTAATCATTCACCTACTTTTATGATTAATTCATCTTTAAACCTATGCATGCATGTTGTTATAACTATTTTAACCATTCATTATTGAGCTAATGATTAACATAAAATTAAATCTTCCATTAACAATCAAATAGAACACAAGGTTTATTGTGGTTCACCCCCTCCTGGGGCTACGTCCACAAAGATATCACTTATCTTCTCTTTTATTTATTCTGTTGTAAAATCTTGTGTTGCAGGCATTACATCTTTAGTATTACAATAAAAATGAGGGTAAGTACCCTTTGGGAGGATGACTGGATCATACCAAGATCCTCAACCTGTGACCTAACCCTTAAAGACTAACTTATTTCACTCTACCACAAGACTTATTACAATCAATGGATTCCCAACCCACTAAATCTCAATGATCAATTGATCGACCTCAACCTAGACCTCCTAGGTCCTTATTTAAACTACTTTTTAGGATTATAGTCATTACAATCTTTGTCAAAAACCTTAACCCTAACATGGTAAGGCCTATTTTCATGCATGCCACATTGTTTTTCCTTTTACATGTTGATTTTCCTTCTTTTTCTGCATGCTTCTTTCCTGCCACCTGTTGCGCACACTCCAAAAATAGATCCTTCTCTCCAAAAATGGGCATGTTCCCAAAACATATATCTATCCCCAAAATAGTCATGTGCCCAAAATAGACTTTCTTCCCACAATAGGCTTGTTCCAACAGGACTCCAACACTGACATGTGCCTCATTTCGAGCCACTCAAGTGGTGTGCACTCCCTATACAGCCTTCTCCAAGATGTGGAACTTCTCTGCTAGTGCATTCCCTTTTTCTTTCACTTGCACAACTTTATATGTTAGTGCCTCAATGATATGCATTGTTATATGTCTTGTAGCAATGTTTCATTTTATTAATGTTCTTGCGCCATCCTTTTCTTCTCTTCCTCCAACTCCACAATTATCTGTGTTGTTTTTTCCTGGAGGGGCTCCCACTGGGATTGTCTTTCTTTCTTATTAATCTGTGATGTCTTTAACTCTATCTGCAGGGTCTTCATATCCTAGATGCCCTTCAAGAACTCGTTAATGCTCATGGTTTTTTGTCGCTAATTCAACTCCTACATTGCAGCATTGATTTTCTCCTCTTCATGGTCCAATTTTTGGACCTTTTCATCCTCTTCCAAAGTGGTCCAAATCTGCATAGTTCTGTCAAATAGTTATGTGACTTCCTTTGCTTCCCTTTCCATTTCCTCTATTTGGAGTGCAGTTTTTTGTTCTCTTTTATCTTGAAACTCGGGAGGAGTTGTAGGATTAATTTTTTCTTTCAGCTCCTCGAATTCATGCCTATATCCTTCAATCATTTGTGTAATTATATTTATATTTTCATCTGCACTCCTATCTGGTGCTTGCACGCTATCTAGAATGCGGTCATATACCGTTGTCATCCCCTGCTCTAGCTTGTCAACGCATTATTTTTTCCTCTTCCTTCTCTGAGGTCAATTGGTCACAAGTTATCTGTAAAATCTCTATGACTCCCCTACCAACCTTCAATTTAGTGGCATTCAAATGCTCTCTAGATTTTACTTCCTGCATTATACTAGCTAGGAGTCAGTATAGTGCCTTTGTGGGTATCTGCACCATGACTACCTCAAAGTGGTCAACGTCCCCCATGGGTTTCAGTGCAATATCTTTATCCATTCTGACCATCTATTGTGTGAATGTTAATGTATCCCTTCCCTTCACTACTATCTGAACTTTCTCATCTCCTTCTTTCTGCACAGGGGATCACTATGTATTTTCATGTTGTTGCATTGTAGCCTGTGGTATTGCATGAATCTGTAACTATTGTAGAGTTTCATGGACTTCTATGATTTTGGCCATGATCTCATCTTTTTATGTTTCTACAGCGCAGACCACTTCTTCCCCCATGTCCTAGACCTTGTCTTCCATGAACTCAGCATCATCCTCTGTCAAGTTGATGGTTCGGTTCTCCTTGGTGTACTTCATATTTTTGTGCATCTCGTATGCCTGCATTGTCATCCTTATTGTTTGTGAGTGTCGCACCACACTCATCATCGCATGTGCTCTTTCCTCTCTAGCTTGATATGTGTCCCTCTTCTTTTCATCATGTTGAATTTTTTCCCTGGGCACCATTGTTGTCCTCCTTGGTCTATTTGGCACTGTGTTTCTTCTCAATGCCTGAGTGTGCATTGCAGCCTTCCTAGTGTTTGCACCTAGGTTTCTTGTCTTTGTTGAAGGACTTTCTTCAGCTTTCCCCTTTGGTTTGGTTTATTGCATTATGGTTGGTCATGTTGGTGGTTTTTCTACTAGAATATTCCACTGCACAGGCTAGTATTTGATTATCCAGTCAATCTATTCCCTTGTGACGCAGTATTGCATCTCCAACCATTCCTTCTTTGGATCCCTTGTGGCCTAGATCCACATATGGTTCCTATATTCCTTAAACCTGGCTATCCATTCAGTTTCTTGGACCACTTCCACAAGAATGTGCCACACATTGGTTTTGTGCTATTGTAGCTCTTCCAGTAGCATAGCGAACACCATGTTATTCACCTACAGATTTTTGTTGCCCTTGGCTTGCCAGAAGGATTCATATTTGGTTGTGTAGCACTTCCCTTTCCAATCTAGAAAGGATGAAACTTTGGCTCCTGCCATCCTGCCAAATCTATGAGGATAATGAGCCAAGAATAATGGAACTCAGTCCCATTATCCTACGCATCTCTGCAAATGATCAAGAATTGGTTCAAAAGGTACGGTGCCCAACTGAACATTACTCCCTTTATGCAGTGTGCAATGACTACGATGACTCCTACTAGAGCCTCTTATTTTCTGCACTTCCTTGGAAACTTACAATCCATGAGATTTTTGGTGAACCTTTTCATGTTATTGTTGATATCTCTAAGAACAATACCCATGTTTCCTCTGCTGGTACCAAATTGTGCCTTGACTAGCTCGGCGATCTCCTTCTTGTGTGCTTTATTGTCCAAGTATTGCTCTAGCTATGTGCCCACTATGGGTAATCTCGTAATTTTGGCGATCAATGCCACATCGAGTTGTACTGGCCTCTCCATCCAAATAATGTCGTCATGTACCCTGGCTATCAATTGTTTGACGAAAATCCCAACATTTTTACTGCACCTGAAGTGCGGTATGTCTAGGAGGTTCATTATCCCGGGGATTTAGAGCCTTATTATCCATTATGTGGCTCCATGATTGGTTTTCATGGGGGTCCAATTTCCCCTTGTTCACTAAGTAGGATTCCTTGACCAAGTCCAAGAATTTTATTGCATCATGCACATCATGTTCTAAGTACCTTGGTTTAGGTACTTTTATGAGCATGTCCTCCACAGTGACCACTACATCTAGGAGGTAGGGAAGTGTAATTTTTGCAGCGTCCTATACCTTTATTTTCTACCCAATAGTAGATGGCCCTGCTTCTTTTGTTTTTGTGTCATCTTCTTCCCCCTCAAATTTTGGTTGGTTGGTGATGTCCTCAACCAACACCTCCTCTTTGTCATGGCCATGTTGCTGACACTTTATTTCATTGGGTTTAGCCAATGTTTCGGGATTAGGTTTTGTAATATCATTTCGAGTCTTGGAACTCTACCCTACTTCCCATTGTGCCTCTCTCGATGTTTCCTCCTCAACCCTTGTCGGGCTAAGTGATTGTGTCTCGAAAGTGGTGACATCTTCGAGCTCAGTGACATTCTTGGTCTACACCAACCTTTCCTTCCTCCTTTGGCCATGTCGATTAACTTGTACATATTTCCCTAAAGCGCCAAACTTTGGTGGTGTCATGTTGTATGTGATTTGAGAAATTTCTCTCTTATTCGCACAATTACACTTAAGGCACACACTTATATCTCACTATGTTCTCAAAAATCACTAAGTGTTGAGCTAATGCATGTTTTCTGAACTTTATAGACTCATTCATAATTGTTTTTCACTTTTTTCGTGCATTTGCACCAAGTCTAATTTTTCCTACATGTTGTCTTTCTATGTTGTCGTAGTAATTGTTGCACGTGAATTTTTTCCACTTTCATGTTGTTCAACCAACTTCTTCCTCTTTTTCTATTATTTTACTCCTTTTTCTAATTTTTCTCCTTTCTATTTCTTTTTGTTAGTTTATTTTCTAATTATCTACTATAGTACACTATATACATGAATTTCTTATTGAGATGTAACTTTTACGAGTTAGTAGTTTGATTATCCCTGTATAGCTTCAGTCAACTATCGTTGACCATTCCTTTGAGTTGTGTTCCTCCTAAATCCTTTAGTTGCGCATATCCCCCATCTGTGGCAGTCTTTACTTCATATGGCCCTAGCCAATGCATCTTGAAGTTACTAGGGTGTTGCAAACATTTGTTGTCATAGATAAGAACTAGGTCTCCCTCCTTAAATATTTTCTTTTTAATGTGTTTTCCATGTTAGGATTTGTCCCTTACTTTTTGTACCTCTTGGTGAAATACTTCTAGAATCTTGTCTTCTTCCATTTCCATCAATTGACTTAACCTCTCATGTGTTTCACCTCTTTATGTCATGTTGGTAATTGTTGATATGCATAGAATGGGTACCAAAAATTCTAATGGCACCACTGCTTCTTTTCCATACACCAATATGAATGGTGTTTTTCCTGTCAACTTCTTGGATGTGGTCATATATTCCCATAGTACTGCTATTATTTTCAAGTCCCAATCATCCATGTTAACATTGCAAATCTTAGTCGAAGCATTTTCCAAAATCTTATCGAAATCTTCTACTGTCCCATTTGTCTGAGGATGATATGGTGTACTCTTATGGTGATATACTTAAAACTCCTCAGTCATAGCCTTGATGGTACTATTAATTAAATGAGTGCCTCGGTCACTCATCAAAATCCTACAACATCCAAATATGGTGATCACCTGCTCAACTAAGAAGTGTGTTGTTGTTTATGTGCTGCAATATTTGACTGGTGTTGCTTCTTCCCATCTGGTTGAGTATTTAGTCACACTAATGATACATCTGGCTCCTGATCTTCTTGTTGGTGGATTAATAGGTCTGAAAAAATATATTACCCATTTGTCAAATACCTACAGAGTTACTTGTGGTCTTAGGGGCATCTCATCCCTCATGTTGGGTTTTCCAACCCTCCGACAGACATCACATTTCTAGCAATATTCCTTGGCATCTTTATGAAAATTTCGCCACCATATTCCTATGTGCAATACCTTTTGCGCAGTATCTTTTCCTGCATAGCGTCATCCAGTTATGTCTTCATGAGATTCTGCTAAAACCCTAGGTCGTTCATGTTCCAATACACACCTTCTCAAAATTTTATCTGTGCTCATCTTGTATAAATGACCTACAATGAGTTGATAGTCTACAACTCTAAATACCAGGATTTTCTTCTGTGCAATACTAAAATCTTGTAGCGCAACTCTTGTACTTAAGTATTCAATGATATTAGCGAAGTATTCATCAGCTACCTGTACTAAAAACAATTGTGCATTAGGGAAGTTGTCTTCCAGGTTAGTAGGTTCCTCTCCATTGGTTACCCTTGATAGGTGATCAAGTCCTTCATTCAACTTCCTTGGTTTGACTATTACTTCAAAATAAAATTCTTGGAATAATAATAGCCATCTACATATCCTCCCCCGCAAAACTCGCTTGTTAACTAGATATTTGAGGGAAGAATGATCTGTGAACATTTTAAATTGTTTACCCAACAAATAGTGCATGAATTTTTGAAGTGCATATACCATGTATAGGCCTTCTCTTTCTTTGGTGTTGTAATTTTTCCCAGATTCTGACAATTTCTTACTTTCGAATGTTATAGGATGGTCTAATTCCCCTGCTCCTAGTTGCACCAGAATTGCTCCAAGTGATATTGTTGATGCATCTACATGCACATGAAATGTCTTTTCCCAATCTAAAAATACTAATATAGGTGTTTTCACCATATTTTCCTTTAGAGTGTCCAATCCTTGCTAGCAATCCTCATTCTACCGAAATCTGGTGTCCTTCTTTAAGAAAATTTCCATTGGTGCAGTAACTTGTGCATACCCCTTTATAAACTTCATGTAGTAGCATGTAAGTCCCAGTGTGGATCTTAACTGATGCACTGACTTTGGTGGTGGTAAATTTACAATGACTACAATCTTAGCAGGGTCAACCTTGTTTTCACACTATATGTCCCAAAAATATCCCAAAAAGTGTACCAAAAATGATGTTTAATGATATATGACATTGCCTACATCTTTCCAACATTAGTCTTAAAACTTTTACATGGTCTTTCAAAAGACTATACACAGTCCATTCATCCAAATATACTTCTAGAAACTAATGCATGAATTCCTTAAAAGAAGCCATGACTACCATTGAAAAGATAGTTGGTGCATTCTTCAATCCAATGGGCATGATTGTATATTGGTAGGATCCCAATTTTGTAGAAAAATTAGTCTTATACATGTCCTCTGTAGATATTTTGATTTGATGGTAACCTAAGAATCCATTTGTGAATGAATATGCTTCCTAGCCTCCCACATTCTCCAATACCTCATCTGTAAAAGGGGTAGGGAAAGGGTCATGTAAGAAAGAATCATTGAGTTTCTTCAAATCTACACAAATCCTTATCCCCCCTTCCATATTTTCTTGGACTACCATGGGACTGATCCATTCATATTCCTCTATTGATTCTATAATGTCGGCTTCCAACATTAGGTCAATTTTTTCTTTCACTTTCTGCTTATACACTGGATTCAACATGTAAGGTCTCTGTCTAAGAGGTCTAACCTCGGGTTTGAGGGGTATCTTCATATCACCTAGCTCCCCTTCTATTCCTTTCATCTCTGTAAAGGTTTTTGGAAACAGGTCATTGTATTCGCGTAGTAACTATGTTATCCTTTCTAGTGATTGCTCATCCCAGTAGTCTCCAATACTTGCCATTTTAGGATTTCTATTTATCCCAATGTTGACTTTCTTGAATTTTATAGGTGCATCAAATGCATGTGACTCTAGAGATGGACCTTCCACCTCTCTCTCTCCTTCAATATCTATGATCAGAATGTTGTGCATATCATCTTCATCTAGTGCTTCCTCTTCGACATGATAACATGAGATTAACTATTTGACTGTCTGTATGTTCTGTTGTTGATATTATGTTATGATTTTGACCTCTAGTTCATCAAGAAATATCACTCACCTTATCAGCTTCAGCATTGAAGCAATGTTGAGGTTCTCATGCTCGAATGAGAAGGTTACCACAAAATTATGTTGTAATATTTTTCATTATGAAGTGCCTCTGTGCATCTCCTAGTCTATGTACCATTTCCCTGAGATCGCTTCCAATGTATGAATAAAGTGATGAGACCATTCCTCTGGTGGTTTCATCCTCCATTGTGTTCTGCACTTCTCCAAGTGTTCAACTAGTGTTCCTCTCCCATCATACTTATGCACTGTATTTCTCCCATGTTCAACGCCAAATATAATGTGCATTAGTTGTTTACAATGATACCAGTCCTGAATTGTTTCTTTGTGTGCACCCCACCATCTTACAGGTGTTTCCTTGAGTGCAATATCCAGGGCTAACAACCTCTAATTTTCCAACACTTCCTCCTCATATTTTGTCAAGAATTCCTCTAACTCATTCAACCCATGAAAACTGGGAGGTTCTATTATCTTTGTACCAACCAACCTTACTGTGTAGTCTATTCTTGTGCACGTCCTTTTGGAGACTTCATGTAGTCTCTACTGCCAATTCTTCAAACCTATGTTCGGTTTTGAAGCACATGGTGTAATTCTTCTTCAATTGAGTACCTCATCTTCAATTGGGTTTCCATACTCCTCTTCTCGCATAGTGGTTCTATACAATTGGTTTATTTCTTCCAGATCCAAACAAGTTTCATCTATGAACCTTTCTCCTTCTGAAGGATCTAATGGTGCAATAACTCTATATTCTCCTTATTGAAAAGTCATTTTGCTTGTATTTAGGTTGATCATAGCCTGGTTATCAAATTCCCAATCCAATCCAGGTAATGTTGGGTAGGGTGTTGTGCCATATACTATCTCTATCACCTCAAAATTTGCCATAGTGTGCACTCCATAAAAATCTATTGTCGAACCTTTAAGCCTTCCAATTGGTAACACTCTATGTTGATTTTCTAGTTCCAACCGGACCGGTGAATAGTCTAATGTGGTTTCTCCCATACACTTCCATGTCTTCTTAGGCAAGACATTTACTTCAGATCCTAAATCTAGTATAATATCTCCCATATTGAAATCCTCAATGTTGGCATTTATCCTGAATTCTCTATCTGTCCTTCTTCTTGTATGGAGATGATTGATTGGTTTCTTCTCTAACTTCCTTTTACCTATGTATTGCATCTTTCTAGCAGATTTTGTAAGACCTTAACAGATGAAGGATCATTCAATAACTTAACACAAGATTGCAGAAAATTATGTATGGTACTTACTTTCTCTAAAGGTTGTCCTTAACTGGTATATTCCATTGAAGATGGAATCTCGTACATTGGTGGGTCCTTAGTTTTTTATGTAAATGATGTAGATGCAACATTCTTCTTGAAAAATCTCATGTCTGGCCTCCTTAAATATTTCCTTTTATTTCCATGCATAAAACTACTTTTGTGGCTCAGTTTTCTTCATTACCCATTGGTGTTGAGCTGGATCTTGTTTTATTGAATCAAATCTTGTCTTAGCTCCTCCTCGAGTGACTATATTTATGTTTTCCCATCCTCCCTAGCTTCTATAGAAATCCACTGGACATTTTGGTTGTTCTTGTTCATTTTTTCCTGGATATTTCCCAAGAGTGTTGGGCAGTCTTCTGTGTCATGGCCTGTTGTGCAAAATTACATAGATGTCGTCGGTGGAAGTGGAAAATCCCTTGCATACCTTTCTGGTTGTTGGCAGTAATGGAAGACTATTGTTCCTCTGCCTCTTCCTCCACCTCTATATCCACCTCAATCTCCTCATTGTGTATTGTATTGAGGTACTTGGTTATACTACGTGGGATTATATTGTGGTTGCATGTTGTTGTATTTTTGTTGTGCATTGTTGTACTGCGGTTGTGTATTGTTGTATGGTGATGGCACCTATTTGAATTGAGGTGCATATTTCTTGGTTTTCATCTCTTATTGCATCCTATAAGTGTTTGAAGCTCTTTCTTTCATTAGTTACATCGTTCTACAATCCTTATCATCATGACCCACTGATTTGCAAAAATTGTAATATTAGATTTTTAGTAATGTCTTATACTTTTGCATCATTTGACAATGATAAGGATCATGCCCATTCCTCTTAAAAATATTGCATCATGGTCCTCTTGTTGGAAAGGGGTTCGGCACCCCTATTTCCAAGTAATGCACAAAATTTGGACATGTGTTCTTATGATGTCCTTATGTCTTGCATAGTGTACACCAAACAACTTCTCTTTTCTCTTTTCCCTTATTCTGGTTAAGTTGAAATGTCATATTCTTGAAATCCTCCTTTATCTCCTCTATTGTTGGATATGTCTGTTGATATTGGTTCTCTTCTAGTTGCAGGGTTCCTTGCATAGCCTCTGCCTAAGTTTGGAACTTTTGTTGTCTCAAAGGATACTTCAAGTGTGGTAACAATGAGTTCACAAATAAGTGTCTATGGTGCATGTTAGTAATTGCATATTTCAACTTACCTTTCAAACATTTGAACCTCTGATCAATCTCCCAAAAAAATCACATGTTTTCTTCATGATTTCAATCATTTCATTCATGTACTATTATTTTAGGCTTGGCTTCTAAAACTCATTTACCGATAGTTTTTTCATGTCTACGATAGTCTTTGGTACTCCCTATGGAATGTTTACATCCAGGCTCATGTACCAATGTAGTGCATGGTCTCATAGTGTGATAGATAATTGTGCAAGCTTTGTATCCTCATATGTGATCTGATTTGCTTCCCATATCTTCTCACAGATGAATAAATTCTTTTAAGGGTCCTTTGATGCCTCTCCCCGAAATTCTGGTACTCTGATTGTAGGATATTGTCCAGCCATTTTGAACTTTGTTGAATTGCTACCTTCGGGTGATGTAGATAATTGACTGTTACTTCTTGAAATTGCTCCCCCAATTGATTTTCCTTGATTGGAACCCTGTCCTATTTCTCTTCTTCCACTAAAATTTGGTTGTCTAAACGATGGTGTTCTTTCAGATGTATTAGTCGCACATGGGGTTGTAGGTTCCACACTGACAGTGATCTGTATTAGAGTTCTTTCTTTTGTTCCTGACCCTAGAACTATTGTTTTCCTTTCATATGTTGTGTGCAAGATTTCCTCAATCTACTCCATAGCCCAAAGATCCTCTACCTCTTCTTCATTGCTCACCAAGACCTATCTGTCAGCTATGGTCCTCTTCTTGTTATTCATCTTATATTGGTAAGGTATTTCACTGTGTCTTTCCATATTTTTCCATTATCTACTTTATCTGTTCCTCTTCCATAATGATTGGTTCCATGGCCTCCTTCTTCTTTCCCTTATCCATCTCCCTATCCATATATCAACCTCATGTCAGTGATTCCCCCATGCGTGCAGGGAAGTTTAGTTTTCTGATTCCATGGTCATTGCACCTTTGTCATACAATAAAATCTTTATTGAATTACACAGTGATCTGATGTACCTACCTTTGGGTCCCTTCAGAAAATCTTTCTCTGCAGTAGGGTAAGACTTTGCAGTATCTACTACAAATTCGGTGATAAACCTTGCAACAATATTGTCTAACAAGAAGTTTATTGCGCGTAAATTTGTTATTAACTTGATGTAACTACACGATCTCCATAGGATGCCACTCTAGTTGTCTGATCTGATGCGTAGGGTGGTTTTCCTTCAACCTCAATAACCACTCATGCAACAAATGCAGGAAATCAAAGAAAAATACCTCATGAAATTTGTTAAACACGTATTTATCGAAATACTTGCACGATGTCAACTTAGGGTTTTTGTTGTCCTTCTATGCAAACTTGAGTTCCTTTTTTCTAAACCATATTTCAATATTCGCCTTCATTGGATTCCATGGCCTAAACATTCCCTTCTATACTTTAATCCTCTGCAATTTTCTTCCATAAATCCCGTCTACTCAATCTTGTGCAATTCCAACTGAAAATGGAACCATTTGGTGGTTTACTTGGGTTGACCCAGGTTCTGATCTCAAACGGGTTTCCAAAAAAACCCTCAAAACTATTGGCCCTCCTAGGTCCTTATTTATACTACTTTGTAGGCTTATAGTCGTTACAATCTTTGTCAAAAACCCTAACCCTAACACAGTTAGTCCTATCAGCATGTGTGCCACATTGTTTTTCCTTCTACATGCTACTTTTCCTTCTTTTTCTGCATTTTTCTTTGCTACCACCTGTTGTGCGGGCTCCAAAAATAGATCCTTCTCTCCAAAAATGGACCTATTCCCAAAATAGATATTTCTCCCCAAAATAATCCTCCACCCAAAATAGACTTTCTTCCCACAGTAGGTTTGTGCCAATAGCCTGACCGCTCATCTTGCACCCCTTTTTATTTTATTTATGCTTCTTTGTTCTACTTTCCTCCTTGACTCAACTCTCCTTGTGTATATTTTGTATTTCTCTCTCCTCTTCTCTTCTGGGTCCATCCTATTTCTCACCTCATCTCAACAAATTTTGGATCCTCCTCAACGGATCCATCTCCTCTCTCACTTTTCCTCTATCTTTTCAATCCCCCCCTAGTGCTAGGGAAGTCTACTCAATCATCTTCTAGGGATCCATTCGCATTATCCCTTTCTACATAAACAACATCTTGATCCATAGTGTAATTTCTTCTAGTAGCCTTCTCCGAGGACCTTTAGAAAATTTTATTTCGGCTTCACTAAAAGAGTCAATGTACTCCACAACAAACTCAATTATATAACCTTCCTTCACACTAGAAAACTAGAAGTCAATATCTCAAGTCTGTTTATTATCCAATGTCTTCAGCCTATCAATCATGATCTAATCCCAGAACAATGGTTCTTGAGACCTCAAAGAAGTATTGGTAGAAGTTTGCCTCTTCAACCATTCATACAATAGACACAAAAATTCAGCAAAGAAAATTTCATGCATGTCAGTGTAGATATACCTATTCTTCCATCGTTCCACATTAGTATTTAGACCTTGAGTTTTTCCCCAAGAAAACTCATCTTCCTTCATAGTCAACCAATATTGAATTTATTCCTGAGATGGATACCACCTCATTCTCTTCCTTCATCATTCAATACAAAACCTCCGGGTCCCAACAACAGAACCATTTGTTGGATTCTCACTTGTGTGCATCCTTCTTAATGCTAGGGGGTTGAAGACCCAGGGTTCGTCCAAAGTTGACCAATGAAAACTCAAAGGCATTGGAATATCAATCCTCATCCAAAGATTAAAGAAGGTCTCACCCAAGACGCAATGAGAATCACAGAGACCATATGGTCTTGTGTCAGTGATGAAGGGCTAATTACATAGGGAATTCATCCGGGTTGAAACTCATTCATTCCATTGCATTATTCTTAAGAACTAGCGACATGTAACAAAAATGCATATATTTATGTGACACATGATCAACACATCATAGAACAGGAATCACTGCAACTTTTATTATATTCATTCAACTATCCATATACATATATTAAGCAACTCATCAATTGGTAGAAACAATTCCATGTACTCTTATATATTCTCTCAATATTTCATTACATAATGCCATGCGCTTTATCTCAGACTCTGCAAATATTACAAAAAATAGACTCATATCCAGATACATTACAAAACATAGCCAGACTCTTCATAGAACATGAGAAACCAACTAGTTGACTGAATGACCAACTGAGTAACTATCCTTCTGTCGTCGTTGCTCTCTTTTATCTTCTTCGTTTCTCTAGAACTTTGTTTCTTTCAGTTCTACTCCACTTTCTCTTATGACTGACAGTCCCACATGTTTCTGTAACCCACCTGTAGTCCATGTAGCCTCTTTGGACTCGTGACAGTATTAAATACCTTGCCATCTAATCCCCTTACTACTCCACAATCTCTCATGCTACCTAAAGTAATCATTCAGGAATATTTCTTGAAGATTCTTTTCTTGATTCTAGCGTGTATGCGGTACCTTCTTAACTTATGGCTCGCATCAAAAATCTCAAACTTGTGCACATACCAAAACTTGGACTAGCATGTATTAGGAAAAATTGGACTGGTGCAAGTGCCTCATGTCATCAACTACGCAGTAGTTGGAGTGCATGCAAAAACTAAAGTGTGTGCACAAATTCATTTGTGCATGCACACAATCTTTACCCAAAACTTTGGATGCCAATATTAATTCACCTTGTGGTTGACTTGTTCTTTTAGTACTCAAGAAGGATGGGACTTAGGGAATATGTATTTCATATATAACTCTTAATAATATCACCCATAAAAATCAATACCCAATCCCTGGGATCGATGATTTGTTAGACCAACTACAACATGCAAGATACTTCACCAAACTGGATCTCAAATCTAGATACCATCAGGTCAAGGAAAAAGAATAAGATACTTAGAAGGTTTCCTTCAATATAAGGCAATGTTTATATGAATGATTAGTAATGCCTTTCGATTTGGGTAATGCACAATCTACTTTCATGCATCTAATGAATGATGTGTTTTTCCCCTTCATGAATTAATTTTGCATGTTATATTTAGATGATATATCAATGTGTAGCTCAAATTGGGAAGATCTTAGTTTACATCTTAAGCAAGTGTTGGACACAATTAGGAAACATTTTTAATGGAAAACATTAATTATTCAGAGTTTTTCAAGCAATCCTTGGTCCTCCTCAAATGGCCCATTATTAAAGTTAAAGTTAATGTAGGTGAACTTAAAGTTAATCTTGCAAAGATCAAGGCCATCCTCAAATGGCCCATTCTTACCAATGTCACTAAATTAAAGATTTTTTTGAACATGTACCAACCTCTACAAAGGTTCATAACATCATTTTCAGTTGTGGAAACACCACTCCATATTGTAATAGCAAGTTGTAAGAGTTCTTGGTGGGGTAACAAGAAAGTCATTTGAATAATTAAATGTCCGACTACACAGGTATTCCAACAGAGGAAGAACACCTTCAGTAATCACTCACAAAGCCATATCAAAGATCAACAAACTGATGTTTTGACATGTTAAAACCCCTACGGGGAAACATCCATGGCTCCAGCCAATGCGGCCACTTGGAGCAGTTTATTAATGCGAAATAAAAAAAATTACAAAAAGATTTTACAAGAGAGTTTCTCACAACCAATCATTGGAAAATGACCCTCTGTGCTCTTTAAATAGATATCATGGACCAATCGGGTGTTAAGCCATGAAACAATGTATTCGTTAAGATCGAGAAGAATATGAACCGTCGGATCACTCTATGTCAGGAACATATCGTGACCATCGGTTTTACTAACTACAAATGCATACTAAAGAAACACACTTTTACCTAACACATTAGACCAAGTATATCTTAACTAACTCTTAAGTGTTTAAATATCTTAACATCCCCCCTTAAGAACAACTTGGGATAGGATTGAAGGATTTACAATAGTGACACAATAGGAGAAGGAAGGAGGCATTAGATCCTATCCCCACTTAATGACAACCTCATCAACTCCTAACATATATCAAAGATTAGAAAACTTTGCTTATGTAAGATACTTTATGGAAATGTATGCATCTTGATCTTCTGTAGTGAAAACGAGCACTTAAATAAATTGAATGAGATTTCTGATGAAGTTCATGTGTATATCAATGTGTTTTTTGTGTTGGTGTTGAAATGGGTATTTGGCAAGCTTGATGGCACTCTATTTGTTGCACCAAAGGCTGGTTAGATGTTGTTGCTGGAATCCAAACTATGAAAGGATATCTCGAAGCCCCAAGCCTTCCTGACTTGCATTTACCACTGCTTGGAACTCTTCTTTTGTTGAATAAAGTGCAATAGCCTATTGTTTCTTACAGGCCCAAGTGACAGGCCCTGAACCAAGGTTGAAAACATAACATGCAGTAGACTTACGATCATCAGGGTCGTCGACCTAATCTGAATCAGTGCAACCAATCAATAAATGAGTCCCCCTTGAACTATAATGTATCCCAAACTGAATTGTACCCTGGACATAACGAAGTATCCTTTTAGTTGTTTTCCAATGGATTTCATGGGGTGTTTTCATATACCAGGAAACAAGACCAACAACAAATAAAATATCAAGATGAGTGTGATTCAAGTATAAGAGGCTACCAAATAACTAACGGTATAAGGTGGCATCAACTTCGGGAGAAGTACAGGTGGTAGCAAGCTTGACTCCAGACTGGATGGGAGAAAGGGTTGGTTTACAATATTCCATGTGAAAGCAATGAAGAAGGTCACAAGCATACTTAGACTGGGAAAGAAAAATTTCTTCATTGGTTTACAAAACTTAAAGTCCAAGGAAATAGTGCAAAAATCCTAAGTCTGTCATTTCAAATTTCTTCTTAAGGTTGGTTTTCACATGGTTTAAAATTTTTGAGTCACTACCAGGAAGGATAAGGTCATCAACATAAAGGAAAAGGATTATGAGATGGCTTCCTACTTTCTTGGTATAGACATTAGGATCAGAATGGCATCTAGAAAATCTGGTGTCAATAAGAAATTTTTCCATTTTGGCATACCAACCTCGGGGATCTTGCTTAAGAGCATAAAGAGATTTCTTAAGGTGACAAATAAATCTAGAGTCATTATGGACATAGACAAGAGGTTTTTCCATGTATATTTCTTCTTACAAATCCCCATGCAATAAGGAATATTTAACATCCATCTGATGGAACTCCCATTTATGTGAGGAAGCAAGGGAAAGAACAAGGAGGATGGAATTCATTTTGACTACAAGGGCAAAGGTTTCATTATGGTCAATTCCTTCAACTTGGGAAAATCCTTTGGCAACTAATTGAGCCTTGTGTCTTTCAATACTTCCATCTGATGCATACTTGGTTTTGTAGACCCATTTACATTAGACAAGTTTTTTTCCTTTTGGAAGAGGTAGAAGATCCCAAGTATTGTTTTTCATTAAAGAACGATACTCTTCATTCATTGTTGTATCCCAATCTGGATAACCTAAATCTTCTTCAAATGTCTTTGGATCATGAGTCTCTAAAACTTCATCCAAAAGAGAAGAGGCTTGTTGCAACTGAGAATGTGTCTGACGTTGATCTGAAGGATCACCGACAAGATCACTAGTTGCTTCTCGTGTTGAACGAACCCATCTAGGAAGCGGTGGTGTTGGTGTTGGTTCAGGCTCAATGGACTCATATGGAGGAAGGTGAGCAGGTGGAGGTGGATTTTCATCCTCACTGTCATCATTTGAAGAAAAAATCAGAATAGGAATAGAATAAGGAACAAATGTTGAAGATGGCTCGTGGGCTAAAGAAGGCACAATCATCGAATTAGGCTCGCAAGCCAAGAGATTTTCATCAAATTTAAAATTTATTCTAATAATAATTTCATTACAATATGGTTGAAGAAGTTTGTAACATTTGACATCTTCAAAATAACCAACAAATATACACTTCTCACTTTTATGTTGCAATGTTTTCCTTTTCTCATCAGGAATGTGAGCCCATGCTATATTGCCAAATACACGGAAGTGACCTACATTTGGTTTAATTTTAGTCCATGCTTCTTCCGGTGTTATATTTTTAAGAGACTTTGTGGGAGTGTGATTTACTATGTAATTTGCACAGTTGATGGATTTTTCCCAATACTTTAGACTTAATCCCTTAGATTGGATCATACAATTAGCCATTCCTTTTAATGTGTGGTTCTTTATCCAAGCAACACCATTTTTTTGTGGTGTATATGGAAAAATCTATTGCATTTGGATGCCATGTGTAGTGCAGTAACTTGTAAAATTATTGTTCACATATTCTCCTCCATTATTTGTTCTTAACCTTCAAATTTGATGTCCAGATTGATTTTCTACAAGGGCCTTGTAGGCTAGAAACATGTCAAAAACTTTTCTCTTAAGTTTTAATAAGTAAACCCAAGTACGTCTAGAAAAGTCATCAATGAAAGTTAAGAAATACTTGCACCCATAAAAAGAAGGAGAAGAAAGTGGACCATTGTTGTAGGAAAATTCCCCTACGGACAAGTCAATGTCCTCTTGGATCGTAGACCCCTATGACCAAGACAGAAAAATGCTAACATTGAACACTGGCATTCCTTTAAATGTAGCTAAACTAGTCAAAGGAAAAAGAGGAAGAAAGCATGATGTACCTTTTTTTGAAGTTTGTCCTTGCTCAGTTCAGGCTGAACTTTATCTTCAATCCCTTTAATGAGTTATGTAATTCAATAGACAACAAAGACAATACATGCTTCCTATTCTACCAAGATTAGTTTAAACTAGATTTATCAAGAAGAGACAATCCTATGCAATCATACAAAAACTTGAAGGAAACAGGCCAACCATATATTAATGAGAACATAACAAGGTACTTACAATCAATAGATGCAAATCCAGCAGCCTCACCAAGTCCTCCTTGTCCAACTCCTTGCTTGAAACATCCACAATCAAAATGATAATACTTTTCATTGATATTATCCTCCTTTTCACCATGGTAATGCCTCCTTTTATAGGCTTTGAGAGGCTCAACCACCTTAGTTATCTTTGGAATAAGTTGAGGATATGACTCCATCAGTTGGGGTATCTCAATTAGATACAGCCTATAACTTGGATTCAAGCCAAACCAACTCGGATTCTTTCTAGATGTCTTTAGAGATAAGGTGGATTTCTCCCCAAGATTCTCTCAACAGATCGGCACTCCCTTAAAGTTGGAAACAGAGCACTATAGTGCTCCATGTTGAGTGGGAAAGGAGCGCTAGCACTAGCACTCCCTGCATGTGAGCAGGGGAGCGTTGATCTCCAAAAATTCGTTTAAGACGATCATTATTCAAGGAAAAATATTTGTAAGCTTTGCCAAATGATGTGTTTTCCTCTTCTAACAAGTTTTAGAGGCTGTACCAAGTGTTCTTATGGTGTCGTCCACAATGTGACATGTGCAGGATGGAAATAAAATGTCCATGACACTTGCGACACTTACGATAATGATGATGGGAAATTATCAAAGGGAAGAATTTTGGCATGTAACAACCACACAAGTCACTATGAAAAATATTCAAAGGGTCCAAGGGGTGCCAAGAGGCACGTTTGTCAAAATTGTCTCGATGATGTTTGTCAAGAACATAACCAGCAAAAACACCATCTCTGCATAAAAAAAGAGAAAGACCAGTCACCATATGTTGATTACATAGTTGCTACAATGAGTGATAGTTTAGATGACCAAACCACTCATGCCAAATTTTTATCAAGTCATTGCTATGAACAACAAAAACTGATGGAAAAGATGATGACCCAAAGTTGTCAAACTTGTACAACTTGAAAATATCATCAACAATTCTAGTTGCAAGAACATGCTTAGGATCTTTTAGATCCTTGATTACAAATTGGTGAGGTGAAAACTCTACGGTTTAACCTTCACCTAAATGAGTGATTTGATATATTGATAGAAGGTTACATGAAAGACTTGGAACAAATAATATGTCATTGAAATGATCATTATCCACTTGAATTGTTCCATATCCTACAACACTAAGAGATATATCATCACCAACAAATATTTTCTTGGTGTTACATTCATTTAGATAAGAAAATATGGCTTTATCCTTAGCCATATGATAAGATGCTTCAGAATCAATAAGTTACTCATCAGAAGAAGAAGAAGTAGAAGTTGCGTTGAAGGAGAAACTAGAAGAAGAAAGTGCATGTCCATGAGAAAAAGAAGAAGTATAATCAATATTGATGTTTTGCTTCACCATCACTTTTTCTAAAGTTTCCATCTTCTTGAAAATTTTGGACTCACCATGACCATCTTTCCCACAAAATTTGCAATTTTTGTCATTCTTCTTATTTTTAGATTTTGCTCATTTGTCACCATTAGGAGTTGAAGCTAGCTGAGTGGATTTGGGAGCCTTGTTTTTCTTGTTGTTGTGGCAAGGATCTTTCTTCTTGGGATTCTTTGTTTTATCTTTTTGTTGGGTGACTAAGGCTTTGTTGGAGGTACCTACAGTGTTGATCACTCCAAGTTTTACACGCTTATCTTTATCTCTAATCAAAGTATCACAAAAGGACTCAAGAGTGGATTTTTGATACCCTTTCCCTAGATCCTCTCTCATGGCATAAAATATAGATACAAACACAGAGTATGCACTACCTAGCTTAGAAAGAATAACATAGATGCAACGCTCTTCCTCCAACTTTATGCTACATTCGCAAGAAAAATCATTTGGACTTAAAGTCAATATATGATTTTCTAATTGATGTGCTCAAATAAGATTGTGTTTACTAGACACAGATTCAAGTTTTTGCCAAGCTTCATCAGGGTCATCAATTTCTTGAAGGTGGAACCTTAAATCAGGAGAGATGGACATTTTGATCAGTCCACGTGCTTCGTCATTCCTATTAGCTGATTTGAATTTATTTTCATCATCAGTGGGTTCATTTTCCTTTCCCAAGGTAATCTAATACATGCCTTTACTTATTAATAAATCCTCCATATGGGATTTCCATTTGAAGTAGTTGGTGTTGGTAAGCAAAAGATCATTGGAATAATCCATATTAAATATGTGGATAATATGGATTTAAAAACAGAAAGTGATGATGTGAATTGAAAGATCTCAAAAAATTAGGCGGTTTAAAAAAAAATGGCATTGAAAACAGACTTTGGATATGAAAGTCATGCCCTCACTTTTACAGATAAGTTGTTTTATGAAGTGACCCACTATTGGCACAAGGGAAGACCTAGGGTTCAATGCTACAATAGTGCACCAAAAAAACCCAAACTGTTGGCCCTTTCGACAATACTTGCGAAGCAGATGAAGTCTCACCTGAGGTAGAGGCAGGGGTGGTTGCAGGACTCTGATGTATGCAACCTTAGCTGGGATGCAGATTTTTTATTCTAATCACTTAACAGAGCACTCAACAGTTAACATTCATCAATATTCAGTTCTTAGTTACAACGCAGTTAAACCCTAATTACAACACAATGTAGTATTCATTCATATCTACTATATTCAAGAACTTAAGCACCTCCACATAGGTCTCACCCGAGGTAGAGGTAAGGGTGGTTGCAAGACTATAGTGTTTGCAACCTTAGCTGGGACACAGATCTGTGATTCTAATCACTTAACAAAGAACTCAGTAGTTAACATTCATCAATATTCAGTTCTTAGTTACAGTGCAGTTAAACCCTAATTATAGCGCAGCGCAGTATTCATTCAAATCTACCATATTCAAGCACTTAAGAACCTCCACATAGGCCAAATCTAGTATTCATCCATACTATTAAGAACATAGAATTAACATATTCATCTATCATTCATCTATGTTAAATCACTAAGAAAGTAAACACATCAATACATCGCACAAAGAAAACAAACACAACATGTACGTGGTTCACCCCCACCCTGGGGATACATCCACCAACTCTTCTCTTCTTTAATATATTTGGTCAAGATTATTATAGGAAAAAATCATTCAAGTCCCACTCTGTAGAGGATAGGAGATCTTTGCACCTCACTAGATCCTCCTTCCTTGTGTTACAACACAAAGTCTTCCACAGTCTGTTATAAACACTTGCACTTAGCTCTGCAAGTATCACACAGTATGCACAAAGCATCTACAATCCTTGATCACATAGATCCAACCCTAGCACTTAGCACAACTTGCAACTGACCTCTCGGTCTCATAGATGCCCCTCCTTACATTGCTTAGACATCTATTTATACTTTACAAACTAGGCCTAAACATGGGTAAACCCATGGGCCGACATCCCATACCCATTACACAATCTCCAATCCCAAAAAGGGCCCTAAAAGGGGCCAACATCCTGCGATCTCTACTTCGTCTTGTGCTCCACCTTCGACATCCTGTCGAAGTCCCAAAATTAGCTCAAACATGACCAAGAATCCTCAAAACTTGGTCAAGGGCCAACAAGCCCCCAACACTCACTTGTGACTCATCTCGAGTCACTCTAATCTGATTAGTTCTGATTCAAAAGCCTTGAGCTTGGCTCGAGCTGCTTTGACTAGTTGTTGTGCTACGGCCTCATGTTCAGTGAAATATTGGATGACTTCTTCGTTGACAGGTCCTTCTAGGTGTTGTTCTATTGCAGTGATGACTTGCTCCAGTTCCTCTCCTATGCCTTCGATCTCTATGAACAGTTGGTAAGCCTCTTCCTATACAAGTTGGAGCCTCTGGGACTACGTCCACCAACTCTTCTCTTCTTTATTATCTTTGGTAAAGTTTCTTACGGGCACAAATCATTCAAGTCCCACTCCACAGAGGATAGGAGATCTGCACACCTTGCTAGATCCTCCTTCCTTGCGTTACATCACAAATCCTTCCACAGTCTGTTATAACCACTTGCACTTAGTTCTGCAAGTCTCACACAGTATGCACAAAGCATCTACAATCCTTGATCACATAGATACAACCCTAGCACTTAGCACAACTTGAAACTGACATCTCGGTCTCATAGATGCCCCTCCTTACATTGCCTAGACATCTATTTATACTTTACAAACTATGCCTAAACATGGGTAATCCCATGGGCCGACATCCCATACCCATTACACAATCCTCAATCCCAAAAAGGGCCCTAAAAGGGGCCAATATCCCGCGATATCTTCTTCGTCTTGAACTCCGCCTTCGACAGCCTGTTGAAGTCCCAAAATTAGGTCAAACTTGCTCAAGGGCCAACACCCACTTTTATAAAAAGAAGTGGGGATCACTTTTACAATGAAGTTACTTTATAAAATAAAGTTGCATGCAAAACAAATAACTTTAAAATAAAATAGTAAATCTACTTATAGTGATTCACTTTTATACTTGGAGTGAAATACACTTTACAATGGATGCATGAACGTTTTTTAAAAAAGTAACAAAATAAGAGACTTGAACTCAAGACCTCTTACGTAATAAGGAAAATTTTAACCAAGTGAGCTAGAAAAACATATTGTATTGTTTATAAGGAGGATTTTTGTTGTTGTTGTTGAATATGACCTTGGAGAGCATGCTAAAAAAAAAACTGTTTTCACACAAGTAAAAATTTATGCTTCTCGATAACAAGAAGGATTAGATTTCGACTAGCTTGCCTGGAAAATGCATCTTTTCCTATTTGTTTTTTATTTGTCGAGATCACACAGGACGCAGGGAAAAGAGAATAAACATATTTAAAAGAGTATAAGCCCAGAAACAAACAATATAAATCTGAAATAAAACCGAAATAATACTCTGCAAAAATTTAAAAAGGGCGTATTCAGGCTTTATACCTCTGAAACTGACTGAAATGGCCATCTCTTGGGAAAATGGAAACCTTTTCGAGTGAAACGAAAAGTGTTCCTAACTTAAACAGGTTCTTTAGATGAAATGGAACAATCCTCTCATCCAATAAATGTACAGAAATGGTAGAAACCAAATAAGAGTCAATTCGGCTTTACGATCTCGATCTACAACAAGAGCGGGTCTTCAAACAGGGTCTCATACCATGTTCGACTACAAAGGTATTCCAATAGAGGAATAAAACCTTCAATAACCACTCACAAAACTGGATCAAATATCAACACATCGATGTTTTTACATGGTAAAACCTCTACGGGGAAACATCCATGGCCCCAACTAACACGCCCACTTGGAACAGTTTATTAATGCAAAAGAAAAATATTACAGAAATATTTTACAAGAGAGTTTATCACAATGGATCATCAACAAATAACCCTCCATTCTCTGTAAATAGATATCATGGACCAATCAGGTGTTAATCCATGGATCAATGTATCCATTAAGATCGAGAAAAATATGAACCGTTGAATCACTATATGTCGGGAACATATCGTGACCATTGGATTTCCTAACTAAAAATGCATATTAAAGAAACACACTAAGAAACACACTTTGTTGAGATTTGGGTACCTTGGAAAGTGGTCCCCTTGTGTTTGTGATCTTCTACACACAAGAGGGAAATATTTTGTATCATGTACCATGTACTTTATGTCTAATTTCACTTTGACTTAGGAGATTTAAGTTAAAAGTGAAATTTGATCATTTTAGCCTAAAATAACTATTAATTCACTTTGTGGGTGAATTGAGGGACATAAAGTGAAACTATGGAAACTTAAGTAAAGTGGGTTTTGAGTTGAGATTCTTTTGGAGAGATCTCGACCATTAATTAGGGATGATATGAGATGAGATGATCTCATCCACACATACTTTAGGTTTTCTCATGTTTCCTTAAGAGGGGTGCATAGGGAAAAGGGAGGCTCATTCACTCTTATGTTCACTTGAGGAGTTTGAGAGGGAGTATTGAGGAGAGGAGTGTGGCATTGAGTGAGGAAATCTTGGGCTCCCCCATTCGTGGAGGTATAAAGGAGGCTTAGTCCTTCATTTATTTGTGGAGAGTGTTATTGCTAGGAGGAGGGCACACATCTAGCAGGGAGGACTTGCAGTGGTTAGTTTTCTTTGAGGATGGTTTAAATGGAGAGCTACAACATAGATTCAGAGTTTGGTGCAAGGGTTTCTCCATCAGAGCTTCCAGCAGCCAGGGCACTTCAATTCAGTGGTTTTGGCAACTTGTGAGGAAGGCGCACCATCCTAGGGTGCATATCTACCATTTGGACTTGTGTTTCAGCTTGGTTCAAGTTACCATTATATCAGGTTCATCTATTTATTGTACTTTTTGTATTCCACCTTCTTTTCTCCACATATATACACTCATATTCCAAATTGGTTTTCCTCGAGGGGGTTATCCAGGGTCATGCTGACCAAAAATACATGTCTTCATTTTCATGTATGCTAGTGTTTAGAACATCATTATTTCATCTCTAAAAGATATCTAGGTGTGTTACATAATTTATGGTATACATGTGATAACATCTTGGTGACAAAAACTACATGTTAGAGCACCTAAAATGGCCTATGTAACTGTAACAAAACAACAAAGAAGTTACTAAACAGTTTGTTGTTATAAAACAACAACAAACCCTTGTTTGACAGTTGAAACTTAGAGCCAACTTGAGGTCAAAGAATGACCTAGTTGGCATCTTTTTAGGACCTGGAAAATCTTCATGGTATCAGAGCTTGGTGGTTGATTTTTGTTGAGTTTTGGACAACATCTTTGTGGATTGTTTTAGACTTTTTTGGGGAATATTTTGTGGATAGCCATTGACAGAGTTTAGTGGTAGCTTGTTGGAAAAATTTTTGTGGAGAGTTGTAGAGCAGTTGGCAGACATTTATTCAGTCTCTTTTCACACCTACTTGGTAGGAGTGAGGTTGATTTTTTACAACCTCTTTTCACACCTATATTTCTAGGAGTGAGGTCGGTGTTCATTTTCCTCTTTTCACACCTGTGTTGACAGGAGTGAAGCAACGTTCCTTTGCAGTTGTAGCATCAGTTTGAGTGTAGTGGGTAGTGATGTCAGCATCTCATATGCGTGTGGAGGATAATCTAGTTGGATCTAGCAACTGGTCTCCTTGGAGATCCATGATCGTCTTTGTCTTAGAGGACCTCTAACTATGGGATATATTTTAGGCACCTGTTTTTGTTCCCCCTGCTACTGCTCCCGTCTTGTTAGCAGAGTTCAAGAAGAGGAACAACAAGGCAAAGAGGACAATGTGTGATGTAGTGAGGGATCACATCATTCCCCACTTGACTAGAAAATCCTATGCATTTGAGATGTGGGCATCTCTATGCAACATTTACCATAGATATAACCAGAACCGGAAGATGGTTATGTATGATCGAGTCAGGGGAATTCATATGCTCCAAGATGAGTCAGTTACTTCTTACCTTGGCCGATACACCCAAATCAAAGATGATATTGGATCCATTGGAGAGGTAGTGGACCCAAAATCTATGGTGAGGATATCCTTAAACAGCTTCACCAAACCATGGGGTCCATTTTTTCATGGAATTGTTTCCAGAGATATCATGCCCACTTGGGAGAGGATGTGGGGTGATTTCATTCAGGAGGAGACTTGAATTACATAAGAGACTTCTGGACAACAGCAAACATTGCAAGGTGATGAGGACCTTGCTCTTTGGACAAAGGGAAAGAAGAAGATTGGCAGGGGAGGTCGACATGGTCCCAAGATTGGGGCCCCGCCACAGAGAGAGAGAGAAGTGGTGGGTAGAAGAGAGACATGAAAAAAATGAGATGCTTTGCTTGTAGATAGATGGGTCACTATGCAGGATAGTGTCCCAAGAAGAAGAAGAAGTAGCAAGATGATTCAGCAGTGACAACAGAGGAGCTTGAGTTTGATGCACAGTTTGTGTGAGAGTGAGAATTCGCTGCTACTTTGTCAGTGGTTACACCATCCAGCGTCAGGTGGGGATACAGAGTTGAAGAGAACTCATTGACTCATAGTAGTGATTTAGAGGGAGCTCAGACTCAGTTTTCTTGTACATCATCATCAAGGGTGACTGGTCCACCCGGGACAGCTTCAATTTTATAGTTGTCGAGACAGAGGGTTGGTGTAGGAGCTTTAGAGCATCATATATTGATGAGGAGGAGTGGCAGGGCACCACGAAGGCTTGAACCTCACTTGTATATGGAGACAGGAAAATCATATTTTGGTTCCACTTCAGCTAGAAGCTACTTGGCGAGACGCCAAGTTGAGAATATTGGTGAGATGTCGAGATCCTGGTACTCTTAGTGGGATACCAAGAGGGGGATACTCTTGGTGAGATTCCAAGAGAGTGACTCTTGGTGAGATTCCAAGAGTAGTGACCGTTGGCAAGATGCCAGGAGGTAGAAATCCTTAGTGGGAGACCAAGGTTGAGATCTTTGGTTTGATACCAAGATCTAGGTGATCTTGGAAAGGTGGAGAGACACTTCCATCTATAGATCACGCATATTGAGAAAATGTGTCAGAGACTACTTTCATTGATCAGGGTACAGCCATACTCACTGAGTATTTTCCAGTAGGCAACCATGTCTACTATAGGGATGATATTGGTGGTGCAAGGCACTTTCCTCGGTAAGAGGGAGTGTTGACATTTGGGTACATTGGAAAGTGATCCCCTTGTGTTTGTGAGCCTCTAAACACAAGAGGGAAATACTTTGTACCATGTACTTTATGTCTAATTTCACTTTGACATAGGAGATTTAAGTCAAAAGTGAAATTCAGTCATTTTAGCCTAAAATGACTATTAATTCACTTTGTGGGTGAAATGAGGGACATAAAGTGAAACTATGGAAACTTAAGTAAAGTAGGTTTTGAGTTGAGATTCTTTTGGAGAGATCTCAACCATTGATTAGGGATGATATGAGATGATATCATCCACACATACTTTAGGTTTTCTCATGTTTCCTTAAGAGGGGCACATAGGGAAAAGGGAGGCTCATTCACTCTTATGTTCACTTGAGGAGTTTGAGAGGGAGAATTGAGGAGAGGATGGTGGAATTGAGTGAGTAAATCTTGGGCGCCCCCATTCATGGAGGTAGAAAGGAAGCTTAGTCCTTCATTTGTTTGTGGAGAATGTTATTGCTAGGAGGAGGGCACACAACTAGTAGGGAGGACTTGCAATGGTCATTTTGCTTTGAGGATTGTTTCAATGGAGAGATACAACACAGATTCAGAGTTTTCTGCAAGGGTTTCTCCATCAGAGCTTCCAGCAGCCAGGGCACTTTAGTTCAGTGGTTTTGGCAACTTGTGAGGGCGCACCATCCTAGGGTGCATCTCTACCATTTGGACTTGTGTTTCATCTTGGTTCAAGTTTCTATTGTATCAGGTTCATTTGTTTATTGTACTTGTTGTATTACACCTTGTTTTCTCCACATATATACAGTCATATTCCAAACTGGTTTTCCCCGAGGGGATTTTATCCAGGGTCATGTTGACAAAAAATACCCATGTTCATTTAGATGTATGCTAGTGTTTAGAACAACATTATTTCAGCTCTAAAATATCTCTAGGTGTGTTACATAATTTATGGTATGCATGTGTTAACATCTTCGTGACAAAAACTACATGCCAAAGCACCTAAATAGCCTATGTAACCATAACAAAACAACAAAGAAGTTATTGAACAATTTGTTGTTATAAAACAGCAGCAAACCCTTGTTTGGCAGTTGAAACTTAGAGCCAACTTGAGGTCAAAGACAAACCTAGTTGGCAACTTGTTAGGACCTGGAAAATATTCACACTTTTACCTAACGACACATTAGACCAAGTAGATCTTAACTAACTCCTAAGTGTCTAAATATCCTAACATTAAAAAATAATATTTTTCAAGCCCCGACAATAGCATTGCACAAGTTGTAGAAGCCTTGTCAAGTGGAATGAGATGCAAGTGGGCATGGACTCTAAATTTGTGTTTCTTTATTCTTTATTTTATTTTTAAACATAATTACATATATGTATTTCACCACACGTTGACATATACATATCGTTTATTTGCAAATAGATAGAACGAGTTATATCTCTATCTATTATTCATTTAATTATTTTTATTTTTAAATGCAATAGATATTTGTGCGATGCGGAGTTAGAATCTACATGAACATGGATAAATTGTTGTTTGATCTTTCAAACTCTGTAGGAAATTTTAAAACATCCAATGTTTCGAGTGGAAACTCCACTCATCGAAGAAAAAAGAAGCTTATGAGTGAGAAAAGAGTGCCAAAAGTTGAAAATAAATATGATCTGGATTTAGGAGCGGAATGAACTAATTAACATATTGAATACAATAAACACAAAGATATGGAGAATAACACAAATATCCAATGAACAATATCTTCTATTAAATAATAAAATAGGTTGAAACTGTAAAACTACAGAACTGTCAACTTGCTCAAATGATGGTAGCTATCTTTGAGAAGAGATGTGGCTGCTACGCACATCTGTCTGAGCAGAATGGATTACAATGAGGCTCCATAGGCCTTTTTGATATTAATCATGAATGAAAAAACCCTAAAAATCCAAAAACCTAACCCTAGAATGTGAAACGCCAAAAGTCATGTGGGCCCTATAGGTAAGTTGGTGTAATTTGGTACATCAACTTCCTAGGGCCGTAACTTTTGCATACTACCTATGTTTTAGGTGCGTAATAGCCCGTTGGAAAGGTCTTTCAGAGAACTACACATTTTGTTGTCAAACTCTAACTTTGTCTACATTTTGATTGTGGCAAGCCAAAAAAACAATGTTTAGGGCCCCAAAACGGCCCCGGAAGTACAACAAGATGTTTTGACATGAAAACATACAAAATAATCCAGTTGGATTAGGCGAGAGGCCACCCATATTCACCTAGAGGATGTGTGGGGCTTCTGACAGCCCCAGAAGTGTAGAACCCACAATTACAAAGTAGTACAGAAGAACATGTTGAACAAAAACGGACATGAGGAGCTAGTTGGAATAGGTGGGTGGCCACCAATACCCACCTAGATTAATCCTCCCCCTTAGGAAGCAATAGTATCCATTGCGTTGAGTTCCCCGTCAGGTGAGGAAAGTTTTGTTGGATTTGGCCCCAGGTGAGCCACTTGCCTTGGTGTAGGAGTTTCCTTGCCTTAACAACCCGATAAATTTGGATCCATTGCTGGCGAGTGCCCTTGACCTGTGTGTCCATGATCTTATCATTGGATTCTTAGAATTGTACATGCACAGGATGTGCATAATCATCTGATTGACAACCTATGTTTGGCCATTGGTTTGGGCATGGAAAGCAGTGGATTTTGTGAGCTTGGTGTCTAGAAAAGACCAGAGACTCGACCAAAAGGTGTTGAGGAACCTGTTGTCTTAGTCGGAGATGATGGTATGTGGTATCCCAAAGTGGACCCACACTCGTTTGAAGAATATCTTTGTAGTATCTGTCATTGTGGCATTCTTCTTACAGGCTATGAGGATGGCCATCTTCGAAAACTGATCAACGACCACAAACACGTTGTCATTTCCTTGCTTGGTGGACATCAATCCATACATGTAATCCATTGACATGGATTCTCAAGGCTTCTCGGGAATCGAAAGAGGGGTATATAAGGATTGCTTATTGATGGTTGGCTTGGCAATGGAACAAGTAGTGCAAGATCTGATATACTTGTTGACATCCTCTTGAAGTTTTGGCCAATAAAAAAATTTCTGAAGAATGGCCACATTTTTCTCTACACAAAAATGTCCTGCCACCCGACTGTAGTGAGATTTCCAAATCAGCTTTGCACACTCGCTTGTAGAAACACAGATATGGCCCAGGTAGCATAAGAGTTCATCCTGAATGTGAAAATCAGTGACAATTGTGCATGTACCCAAGAGCTAATATGTGGTGGCAAAGTTTGGATCTTGTTGATAAAGGTGGGGCCACTCAAAGGATTCATGTCCATAGGAATGGAGCACAATGGTGAGTGCAGCCACAGGGGAGTGACTGAGGCAGTCAACAACATGATTAGAGATAATTGTCTTATACTTTTTGTTGAGGTGAAACTGTTGCAGGTAGGTGGACCACTTCTGATGGCGGTCATTCTGCAATTTTCTCTATGTCTGTATGAACTGCAGAGGCTTGTGATCAGTGTGTATTATCGTCTTTCCATAGAATGTAATGTTTCCATTGGCGACAGGCTTGTACAATGGAATAAATTTTCTTTTCATAGGTGGGGTATTTCTGGACAGTATCGGAGAGTGTCTCACTATGGTATGCCACCAGATGCATGTGTTGATTGAGAACTATGCCCACAACATAGTCAGATGCATCAATCTCAATCTCGAATGGTTGTTGCAGATCGGGCAAGGAGAGTACCGGAGCTGATCACAAGAGATGCTTCAGATCATCAAATGTTCGTTGCTACTCATTCCCCCACATGAACTTGGCCCTACCACCTCCCTTGGTCACCTATTTGAGGGCCCATGCAATATGGGAGAATCCCAACATGAACCGCCAATAGAATTTGGCTAGCCCCAGAAAGCTCTAAAGCTCAGTCAGTGTGGTCGGGGTTGGCCAGTCATGGATGACTTGGATATTAGTTGGATCAACATGTACCCCATTCTCATCAACAATGTAGCCCAAGTATTGGACCTTGTTCATGCCAAAAGAGCATTTTTCCAATTTGGCATATAGCTTGTGTTGTCGCAGAGTGCTCAAAACCTGTTGAATATGTTGCATGTGCTCTTACCACGTTCTGTTGAAGATGAGGATGTCATCCAAATATACCACCACAAAGGATTTGGTGAAGTATCTCAATACATCATCCATCAACCTCATGAAAGTGGTCGGTTCATTTGTTAATCCAAAGGGCATGACTAGCCATTCGTAGAGACATTCCTTGGACTTGAAGGTTGTCTTCCATACATCAATTGGTTTGATGGGAACCTGGTGGTAGCCAGACTTTAGGTCAATCTTGTTNGTTTAAGCCTTTGTAATCAATGCAAAGTCGCCAAGTCTCATCCTTCTTCTGTACCAGTATAATCGGGCTTCCGCAAGGGGAGGAGTTGGGTTTGATGTGCCCCTTCTAAATAATCTCTTGAATATGATGCCTAATTTTGTCATTCTCCATCAACGAGGGTTGATAGACTGGTCCATTAGGTAGAGGTGCATCGGGGGTCAAATCAATTGGATTCTTGACTTGGAAATGTATCGATACCCCTGTAGGTGAGGAGAATATGTCTTTTTATTCTTCCACGATATTGTCCACTTGCTTCTGTTGCGAAGAGAGGCGTTCTGTAGAGGCCACATATGTGGTGACGACCTTATTTTTACTATGAGAACATATCACAAAGAAGATTAAATTCCTGGTCTGTGAAATGACCTTACTGCATTTCCTAGCAGAGATTAAAGAAATAGTAGTAGGCGACACTACCTCTGGGATCTTGCAGAATTGTCTACCCAAATTAATAATAACACTACGGGGCCTAAACTCATACACAACATGATGCTTCCACAAATATGGTTTTCCTAAAAGAACATCACAGACTTCAAGGGGATCAATATCACACAGTACCTCATCTTTGAAAGGCTTGATGTCGTAGGGCAGACGACATTGTTGGCTGACACAGAGATCTCTTCCTTGGTGAAGCTAGTCAATGGTGTAGGGATGTCGGTACAGTGTCGTTGGTGGGTCTAGCCGCTTGACGACCTCTACTAAAATCAGGTTCTTCTGACTACTGTTGTCGACAATTAAATGAATCGAAGCTCCCTTGACCCACATCTATGAGTGAAAGAGGCGTTCCCCTTCCTCTGGTTCTTCTGTTTTGCTTGGCCGGACTTTGGTGGTAGCAACAATGGCACTGGGTTCAGCATCGATAATCTGCTTCACTCCTTCAAGATTTGACTCAAAATTAGACTCGACCTCTGACTCGAAAGCCTTCATCTCGACCATGAGGGACTTCTTTGAGTGGCATTCTTCGGTGTTGTGCCAAGGATTTTTATGGTACTCACAGCATTTTCTTGTGTCCTTCTTCATCTTCTCATTGTCCTTCTTGTGTTGCGGCTTGGACTAGTTGTCCTGAGGGTGGCCATCTCGACTTGGTCCCTTGCTGTATGGGTTGAGGATGCCTTTTCCCTACTTTAGTTGTGAAGGGTTTACAGATCCAAACTCCCATCATTTCTACTTAAATTTCTGCTCGATCTTGACAGCATATCTATAAGTTGTGCCCAAAGAGACGATGTCCAGGAAATCCATTTCTATCTGAATTTATCTATGTAAATGGCCGTGGTATTTGAGCACCATATGACGCTTAGAGTCTTTGATACCCAATTTGGTGCATAGGGTATGGAAAATATTGGTGAAATATGGTATTGACTGGTCCCTTTCTTGACGTAGGGTGGTCCATCTGGTGTACTGGTCCTTGTAACTTCCAAAAGGGTAGTATTGTTCTTTAATGGCATCCTGAAAGTAATCCCAAGTAGGGGCCACCACAAATATCGTAGATTCATCCACAGCCCTTTGCTCGGAGTAAGTATCCCACCAGTCTTTAACATCAAGAACATCCTTGAGGAGTGAAAAAATGATATTTTCCCTATCGAAAAAATTGTGGACCAAAAAATATCCTTTGAGCAGATTCAACCATTTATCTACAGCATTTGCATCCATCAGTCCTTCAAATAATGGAATATCAAAATTTACTTGTACCTTAAAGGGGGTTGCATGGCCGCTTAATGAAGATGCTTCTCCTTTGGGAAGCCATCGAAGGATCTGCATGAAGTTGTCCATCATTTCGTTCATTTTTCTCACAAGGGATTCCTCGAGCAACATTTTAATAGGATCTCCTGTGTGCCATCATCTTTATTTTTGTCTCCCATGGGTTGTTATCAGGCTCGGCGCAACCGATCTCATAATGGATCGATTGGTTCGAGTCCCAAATTCTTGTACCCAGATCTTTTTGGGGACATGCATGATTCAGGTGGATATCCATGGCCACCCACCTTTTCCAACTGGCTCAAAACAGTTTTTTGACAATTTTAGCAATTTACTATTTTTAGCAGTTTTAACTTTCAGGGCCATTTGAGGGACTAAATGAAGGTTTTTCGGGATCAAACTTCTCAATGATGTCCAAATGCATGATTAATCCCCAAAATTAATCTCCTCAATGATACCTTTCCAACGGGCTATCATACGCCTAAAACGGATATCGTATGCAAAAGTTACGACCCCAAGAAGTTGAGGTACTAACTTACCCAAATGGGGCCCACATGACTTTTGGTGCTTCATATCCTAGGGTTAGGTTTTTGGATGTCTAGGGTTTTGGGCATTCTTTTTTATTGAAAAAATTACTCCAGAGCCTCATTGTAATCATCTTCTTCGGAATGAGCGCAGTCATCACATCTCTTTTCAGAGATAAGCAGCCACCATTCTAGCAAGCTTGTTTCTGCTACATTTTACAGTTTCAACTTATTTCCTTATTAAATAGAAAACCAGTTTTATTGTATCTCTGTTATTTTGTGTTAAGCACCTATTAAAAATCTATAGTCATTTTGTTCTTCTCATAAAATCCATATCAGTAGTATCAGAGCGGTCTGCTCCTTATCGTCTTAATGCATGTCTCCAACGAAGTCGGAGTACAAAGACTTGCGTCTCGAGCTTGTTTCTCTTGAGGAAAAAATATCTCTGACACCCAAGAGACCTCTCATGGTAGGAGAAAAAAATATGATGGAACAGGAGAACCTTTCAAACTGTTGATTGAGGAATCCCTCATGCAACAAAGGAATGAGATGATGGATAGTTTCGCACAAATCCTTCGGTGGCTACCAATAGGCGACGCATCTTCTTAGAGCGGAGGCGTGAAATCCTACAAGGTACAAATACAATTCGATATTCCTATATTTGAAGGTCAGATAGATGCAGATACTATAGACAAGTGGTTGAATCTACTAGAAGGGTATTTTTTTGTCCATAACTTTTCGAATAGGGAAAAGATTACTTTTGTGCTCCTCAAAATCGTTCCCCGTGTCAAATATTGGTGGGAAACTTTCTGTGAGCAAAAAGAAACAGTGGAACCCTCATTATTTATAGTCACGACCACCTGGAATTCCTTCAGAGATGTTATTAAGGAACAATACTACCCTGTCGAAAGTTATGACGACTTGTATACCAAATGGAACACACTGCGGCAAGAAAGAGACCAAGTAGTGCCAGATTTCACGAATATCTTTCATACCTTGCACACCAAGCTGGGTATCAAAGATTCAGAGTGACATCTGGTGCTAAAGTATCAAAGCGCTCTGCATATATACATCCATACTGAAATGGAATTGTTGGACATCTCATCCTTGGGCATGGCCTACCGATATGTCGTCAAAATCGAATAGAAGCTCAAACAAAAGACGCAAAAAATTGGGCCTGGGAACCCCTCACAACAAAATCCAAGAAAGGGCAGCCCCAACCCACAGAACAAAGGAAATAGAAAATATGGATAGTATCAAGACAACTAGTTCAAGCTGCAAGCAAAGAAGGACACTGTAAAGACAAAGAAAGATATCGGGACGTGGTGCGACTTCCATAAGATCCCTTGGCATAACACTGTTGATTGCTGCTCAAAGCAGTCGCTGGTGGCCGAAGTGAAAGCCTCTGAATCAGATGCAGGTTCAAACTCTAAGCAAGAACCAGAAAAGGGAAGATGAATCATTGATGTGGAACCCAGTGCCACCGTTTCTACCACCAAGCTCCAGCTTGGTGAACCAGACGAGCCAGAAAAAGGAAAATGCCTCTTCCATTCACAGATGTGGGTCAAAGGCACCCCACTACAATTCATCATGGATAGCGGTATCCAAAAGAACCTCATCTCAGCAGAGGTTGTCAAGCGGGTGGCCCAGCCGACAAAACCGCACCCACAACCCTACACTATTAGATGGTTCTACAAAGGAAGCGATCTCTGCATCAGCCAACAGTGTCGACTGTCATATGGCCTCAATCCCTTCAAAGACGAGGTATTGTGTGATGTTGCTCCTCTCGAAGTTTGTGATGTTATTTTGGTCCAACCTTATTTATGGAAATGTCATGTTGTATATG
>SNQJ01S0042524.1:3850-55038 GCA_010110895.2 Picea sitchensis
TGGCAAGAACGATGTTCTAGTGGAAAACGTGGCAAGAGCGACATTAACGTGGCAAGAGCGACGTTAACGTCGCAATTGCAACATACATCTTCACAAACGTGGCAAGAGCGACGTTCTAGTGGAAAACGTGGCAAGAGCGACGTTCCAGTGGAAAACGTTGCAAGAGCGACGTTAACGTCACAATTGCGACATACATCTTCACAAGCGTGGCAAGAGCGACGTTCTAGTGGAAAACGTGGCAAGAGCGACGTTCCAGTGGAAAACGTGGCAAAAGCGACGTTAACGTCGCAATTGCGACATACATCTTCACAAACATGGCAAGAGCGACGTTAACATGGCAAGAGAGACGTTCCAGTGGAAAACATGGCAAGAGCGACGTTCCAGTGGAAAACGTGGCAATAGCGACGTTAACGTGGCAAGACCGACGTTAATGTGGCAAGAGCGACGTTATCGGGCAACATGATTTTTTTTTTTTATAAATTTCCTCTATTTTGCGACAATATGGACAATTTTGTCCATAACGCCGCAAATAATACGTCGAAATTTTTACAATATGTAGTAGTGAGAGAATACATGGCCAGAAAAATTCAAGGATGAAGTACAAAGTCTACAACTCAACATAGCAATGGATGGCGTGAACCCATATTCCCTCCAAAACACCAACTATTATGTTTGGCCTGTAGTAGTGATCAACAACAATATCCCACCATGGTTTTCCATGAAGAATGAACATCTTATGTTGTCTCTTATAGTCCATGGTAGAATACAAGTGAAGAATATGGATGTCTACCTACAACCATTGGTATATGAATTGAAGGAATCATGGGAAGGGATACATGTATACAATGTATCAAGACCCATCACAACATATAGGAGTTTTACATTGTATGGCATATGTTCTTGCACCACACATGATTATCTAGGATTAGGAGTTTTCTCTGGTAATTAACATATTTATTTATTTGTTTATATATGTAACAATATTTATTTTCATATTTTATTCGTTGTGATTGACATTCTATTCTTAAACACTAACGTGTTATGTATACAATAATTTCTCAGGTCTTGTAACTAAAGGCTATCATGGATGTAAATGTTGTGTACCTTCTCTTAAGGCTAGGTGGTCCAACCACCTACGAAAGCCAGTGTACGACATCTCGAGGGTATTCCTCCCAGAAGAACACCCTTATAGAAGAGAAACATTTGCTTTCAATGGTAAACTAGAGAGAACCCAAATTCTTGCAATAATGTCACCGAAAAAATGGCTTATAACATATGAGAGAGAGAATGAGAAGGATATTATATAAATGTTCGCTTCAAATGGGGAGCCTATGTTCGACGATCTATAATTCTTTGACACCTATGTTGAGAAATTTCCCATTGTGATGAAAAGGAAATTTATCTTTTATGAGATCCCCTATTGGGAGCATCTTAAGATTGTCCACTTACTAGATCCCATGCATATATTTTAAAATGTTTCATCTTCTTTATGGAGGAACATATCATCGAAATAAAGTGACCCATTGGCTATGAGGAGAGATCTTATTTCTTCAAAAACTGAAAAGAAACATTTGCCAATAAAAGAAAGTAGAGGAGAGGTTGGTCCCTCTTGGTATTTCAAAGAAGGTGATGTCCCATGGATTTTGAAGAAATAAGATCCTTCTTTGGCAAAGGAATTTATATTGGGTGTGAAGGTTCCTTATTTATATGAATATTCCCTATGATGTTGCTTCACTGTGCATCAAGACCATTTGTCAGGGTTGTAAAATATCTGGGAGAAGGATGTGGAAGTTGAAATGTCCGTGTGTGTGAATGGCATGGAAAAAGGTGCAAGCAGTGAAATTTCATTATGAATATTTATCTGTGTTTGTATATGATTGAGTGTATCGATTGAATGAATTATAGAATTTTCTAGTATCAAGACTAAAATTAATACAAAATAAATATGAATGAATGATATAAAAATGTGCAAGTGATGCACACATATGATGTATGAGTATAGGTATACTAAAGGAATTATATGACTTCCCGAAAAAGTGAAATGTAAAGAAAGAATTGCACTTTCCAGGATTGAATAAATACCATGGATGCATGGATGACTCTATTTTGAAGAGTCGTGACTATTTTGTTTTGAATAATATCTTGAGGAGGATGTGTTCCATTTCCTTGGGAAAAGATAGTATAAATTGATGAAAGAATAAATGAGCATCGATGCTATGTTGTCATGCTAAAAGGCAACATGATTATGCTTGTAAAGACGATGTGTAAATGATTGTGAACAATCATAAAATAACTAATTTTCAATCAATATGGAAATGAAACTATAAAGTGTGCCTATAGTGGACCCACACAACACATGCTAAAGCATGTGATTAATTGCATGGAAGAACAATTTGAAAGCAATATGATAACGTAAAGGACATGTTTTGAATGCTTATTTGGAATACATCATAGGAAGGCATGATTACATTCCTTATGAAATTTTGGGTAAACCTCAGAAATCATGAGGCCGAGGATGACTCGGGATTGAATCCATTTTGGATAGTGATGGATATGCAACAAGAGAGTTGCATGATAAAGAAGTTCCATGTGGAGGAACTGTGTAAAGACTCTGAGAGGAGAACATAGTTATAATATTAGTGACTGTTGGAAAATTATGCAGTGGAATACAAAACCTATTTATATAAGGACCATGGATTACATTATAATATATAATTTGTGCATAAGAGACATGCAAATAAACATTGACCATTCTGATTTCTAAATGGTAATGTGTAGAATGCACTAGCTCTTAACTTGTGGGAAAAATATTGTTTTCGTAACATGTTGATTTATCGAGATAAGTAAAGAGGAAACTTGGTTGAAATTACTCAAGGAACAGAGAAAGAAAATACAAAGAGGGAAAGATTGCTTCAGAAAAGGAGGAGGAAAGGAGAAACACTTTCCTCTCTCCGAAAAACTCAGATTTGCTTAACATAGTTATAAACCTCAAAAAGGAACAATTGCGAAAGAAAAGGAAAATAAAAAAAGAAGGTATGTTTAAATGATTAGGATTGGTGAGCCATGTTAAGTAAACACTGTGATGCCTTGGCAATAACTTAGTTGAACTAAAAAGTTCCAAACGGTGTAGGAGGAGTTGGAAAAAGGAAAGAGTCCATTGACTCCTTTCTTGTTGTTTATTGTGTTTATTTGGGATGAGAAACTGATATGTTGATGCATGTAAATGTTTTGGCTTGAGAATGTTGATAGTTGTATGACTGTAGTGACAATTGAAGATTTGATTTTGTTTGCACTCATGAAAACATTGAGGAAAATGTGATAGAGTGCACATAGACTTGCTAGAATATATCTGATAATGTTTGTTAATTTAAATGCTATGGTACTTGCATTTTTATTTAACATGATGGCTAATATAATTGTGAATTTTATGATGTATGTCATGTGTAGAAAGAAATTCAAGTTTTTGGGAAGACGGTTAACAATGATGGACAACCTCAAGCAGAGGATGAATATGAGAAGGCTGATGTTGAAGGTTGTTGAGGGGATTTTAAAAGTCCCCATGAAGCAACACTATGAGGTAATATCAGAGAGGGTGTTGTCTGCCAGAAAAAGTATAAAAGTGTTTATTCCTATATGGCATAAGGTTTTAAAGGGATTGGGTAAGAATCCCTTCTGAAATATTCTATTATTTTAATGATATGAAAATAATTTTGAATTGTTATGGCATGTCATCAATACCCAAGCAATGCAATATTCAAGAAGTATAACCTGAATGATGACATGTATAAACCATGACATCGAAGGATGATTAAGAACCTTGCAAGAAATTTTGTAAATAGATATGTCATGAATGCATTGACCCATTGGGAATGATTGGGAACAAAAGTTCTCATAAGTAGCACATTGATTGAATTTATTGAGGGAATGCATGCTTTCATTAGAGGGAAATAAATGGACTACCCAGTAGGGAAGGAGAACCTTCCAGTATTTTATAGAGTTGTAACAATGGTAGAAAGAGGAATTGGGTGGCCATGAATGTTGGCACCTTGGTTTCTAGTGAAGAAAGAATGCTTGAGCATGTTTATGAGAAACCTTCAGTTTCATGTGTGTTTATTTGATTTCATGATAAACTTAGAGGAGGCATAGTCCTACTATAATAAGGAATGAGAACAAATAATCCATATGGTAAAAGATTGCATGAGTCCCAAAACACCATGGCAAGAGTGGTTGATATATATAAAAAAAGTAATCAATATAAAATCCAATGCAAGGATGCACAATGTATGATTGCAACCAAGGACATTGTCACATTAGTTGAATCTATTTAATATTACATTTTCATTTGGGAAAAGTGTAGGATGCTGAAATAATGCATGTGTAAGGAGTGATATTTCCTTTTTGATTTATATAATTGAATAGATAAAAGTAATTTGATTGTCAGTATGCACACTTCTGAAAATTGTTGTGAACTATTTAAAGTGTGTAATGAAATTTATGTGAATGATAACTAACAACTTGTTTGGCTATGTGAACATGGAATTGCAGGAAATAGGGGTTGGGATATGGAAGTATTGTAAGCCCATGAGGAAGACCAATTCCTATTGAGCCAAACTATTATGAGAAGGAAAAATATCATACTTGTGAATATGGTTTATGTATGGAACAGATCTGGAAATAAAATGAAATTGTGAAATTTAAATATGTGGGTAACATATTTGAAAAGAATTATGATTCAATTAATGAAAATATCTCACAATTTATGTATCCATATGAACACATATGAGATGAAGAGATATATCTCGGGAGGATCGATGGCCACTGTCAAATAAAAAATCATGAGAGAAGGACATTGTTATGACAAGAGAACTTTGTGATAAGTCATGATCGCCATGAGAATGTTGTGTTTTGGTAACAAGGGCCAAAGGGACACTTTCAGAATAGTAATCTTGAGGAATGCCTCGATAGAGAAATATTGGGGGATGCTTTAGTTGTAAGACTCGATGAAGTCTCTAAAAATATTATTGTGCAAGAAATCATGGGAAGGAAAAATGGATCACTTGAGGGACTTTATAATAGAGAAGGGGATGCATGATCCTGATCCTGAAAGGCAAGTGACTACAAGGAAGGGGATACTTCGATATCTCATGTGAAGGACTCAGTGGAATGTTTAAATTTTTTTTTATTTGTTGACTGGGATCATGCACACAATGGATGTGTCAAGGAAAACAATAATCCAAGTTAATGAGATAGTCATATTGATGCAAATACATGAACTACATAGATAATTTTTGTGTTGATTTGAAAATATTTTCTCTTGAGTTTGAACAACAATAAAATGTTTTGCATGAAACTACGATTAAAATGCTTGTTGCTGAGATTGTTGTAAGCATGTACTAAATTCCAAGAGTCTAGGAAAAGACCAGACCAATAAGAGGAATAAAATTGCTAAGACAACTGACAGAAGAAGGCATGGAAGGTATTGTTGAGAAATAAAGAACACCAAGGATGATGTTCCTTTGAAGGGAGTTGTAACACCCACCTATCTAAACCTTGAGTATATGTAATTAATCACAATTATTGATTTCCATGAAATGAAATTCCAATAAAACCATGAGTATATGTAATTAATCACAATTGATGATTTCCATGAAATGAAATTCCAATATTATAATTTTATAATTGTTTAACTAAGAAGAAAAACCAATTGACTGTGGGTGAAGCCTTTGAAAGTACTAGACATGATACCACTAGAAGGAAGAGTGAGGAAGCCTTTACAGGGGATTCATCATGCTAATATGAACCAATAATCCTTGTTGAAATAATTGAATTGAGAATATTAAGATATTTCCCTTAACTCTGATTTCAAGGAAAATCAATTAAGGAGAGAGGTTGGTAGTTGAACAACCAACCACCCCAATGAATGGCAGTATGGGGAGACTGCTTGAAGTGACCTAGAAAGTCAACTAAAGGAAAAAATGAAAGTTCACCATGGGTTCCCATGATTGACCCATGAAATCCCTTATGACCGAAGAAAAGAGGGTACATGAAAGAACTATAGGAGAGTTCAGATCCCAGAGGTAGGGGGGGACTAGGTAAAAAAAAACACAGTAAAGGGAAAAATAGGGAGAGCTCGGGAATTGGGGGTGGAGAGTCCAGAGAGAACGACCTATGTTGAGAAGGATGCAATCTTGATACCAAGAAGGAATCTAAAAAACCTCATTGAGGCCTGAGCCAGGTGGGTGTGAGGAAATACTTACCCAGAGTGGTGTGAAATAGGGTAACCTCCACATCCCAAACTTCCGTAGAACCTGAGAGAGATTTTCCCTAGTGGTATCATGGTCTGGCATGGGGGTGGCCTTATGCCAAAGTTACAGAGAACGCAACACTTATGGTTGGGTGGAAAGAAGAACACCCAAAGTCAGTTAGCTGGTTGAAACTTGTAACAAATAAGTATCTCTATACCCTATGTAATTAGATTGAAATGTATGGTTGGATGCATGTAATAGCAATCAGGGACATGTATGTCTAATTTGTGAGTTTGGTATTTTTATTTGGGAGACCTTTGTACTTGAATGATGATGTATATGTATGGAAAAGTATTAGTGTAGAACATATTTGAGTGGAAGGTTCCTCCTTGTGAACATAATCATAGACATAGTTGTATATTTGGGCCTCCTGTGAGTGCAGTATGGCATTCATTGTAATATGATGTCTGTGAAAAGAGATTAGGATTATAAACTGAGGGTGAACAATACATTCTAAAAGGAATGGGAAGAAGTGTCGAAGATAGGCTTTGAAAGACCTCAGTTTCCTAAGAAAGGTATCTAATTGAATCAAAGCCTTAGCTCGCCCCCAGAAAATCCTTGTCCTATTATGGATAGTTCACATGACGAAACCCCTATGTGGAGTCGAGAGAGTTTTAGTTTTTTATTCAACAAATAAGTAATTTCTCATCCTTCGTTGAGAAGGCATCGTCATTGGGAGGTCGAGTCCTTAAACAACCAAGAACTGGAAAAATAAATTTCTGACAATGATGATAAAAACCTTGAGATGGGGCTATAACTGTTGATTTGTTGGGATGAACCCCGATGAGATCTAAACTATTCATACCAGAAGTAATGTTTCCAGAGGAGAATGGTTGGTAAAGTTGAGTGGAGGCGAAAGCATCGACGATGATAAATGCATGATAACTATTGAGGGTCGTCAATTGTAAAGAAGGCTAGTGAGTTTTATCCATATATTGTAGTTGATCCCAACCTAGAGTGAGAAAGTGGGTGTGATGTCATGTTGATGTGGTGTGCCAACTAGACTGCCATCTTGTCCTTGGGAGTGGCATTTTTTTACTATTGATAGGTTGATGAGATCCAAGTAAACCAATTGGGTGAAGTTGTTCTTAACCCTTCACTTTAATTATGGTCATCTGATCTGTAGGTCGAGAGATCTCAACCATTGATCAAAGTAATCCATCAAAGTGGTTAGGTCTAACTCAATGAGCATGCTTTGAGGGGAAAATATGAGAGGACATATGGATCATAGATTGATGATAGGGCTAGAGTAAATCCTAGTTGTTGGTTGGATGAAAGAATGATATTAAACCTCATTCATTGAAAGGTAGGAGAACCATGTAAATGAGCATAAAAGAAAGAATGATGTTATGCTGACGAAGAGTGCGAATGTGTCCTGAAGGTCAACACGTGTCACCCTGTAATTTGTAGAAGGGACCAAGGGAGAATCCTTGTCCGAATTTTACTTGGGACAAGCCTCTTAACCCTAACTGTCAAATTTATGGGTCATATGATCTAAACCGTTAGTTAGTGGGGTACCATCGGATTCAAGTGCAGAGATGCACTCCGACAAGAGGAACTCCAAGAGAGAAAATCAGATTCGTAGATCATTCAGAGAGTAACCTCAACCGTTGGATCGAGAGAGGATGGACTCCAATGGGAGGAACTATGAGGGATGATCAATTCTTGGTCGTTGATTTTGGATATAGGCCTATAAGAGAAGGAGTATATGTGTCAATGGTGTAGTTCCATCCAATGTGTAGTAACAAGCATCAACACTTGTGTGGAGAATCTTGTGCAGGTGATGATGTGTCACATGGTGGTTGGTCCACATTTATTATAGGTGTTGTGCCATGTGTCAAGGTGAAATGGGGGTTTTAGATATAAATTCATATTGAATTGTGTATGCCACGTGTCACACTAGGTGGCAGGGCCACATGTTATGATAGGTGACAGTTAGTGTACCCTGCGGGATGACGTGTGTTGACAATTAGTTGGTCAATAGGATGGGATATCTAGTCTATTCGTTGGATTTTGAAAGGTTAGTAGGGTCATGTGTTGGAAAAAAATGCTGACAACAACACAATCCTCAGTGACTTGAGGGGAGCCATCTATCCATCGATAGGTGAGAGAGATCTTTGTTTTTCATTTCCTTGAGATTCATCCAAGGGAGGTTGACATCATGATGAAGTGGGGATATCAACATGGCTTAGTAGTGACATATGTCACTATGTATTTATCCAACAATAAAAGAAAAAAATGGTCCTAGTCGGGCAAGGAGGGCCTCTTAACCTTGTTTTATTTCTAGTCATTAGATCTAAGGACCAATGATTCTGGACCATCAATGTCTAAGGTATCATCATCAGGGGTAGTACTATGGGAGTTGGGTGTTAACTAGAGAACCTAACGAAGATATATATTAGTGACACATTAAGATCCATCGATCTCGTTGGGAATGTGGCGACGATGAGATATGGACCGTCAGATCGAGAAAATGCCAATGGGAGGAGAGTTAAGTCCTGTGCAAGTTAGAGTCACCAACTCAATAGGGTCATTGGACACTTAGCCTGAGTACAGTTGGATTTTTAAGGGGTTCTTATAATGGATCATCGTCAGAACTTCTAGTTGATGGAAATTGCATCCCATGGGAATGAAATTCTTGACGACGACAATGAGAGGTTTTGTAGAGTCATAATTGTGGGTCGGTAAGCCATATGGCCAGTACCACATCAGATCCATGACTATGCCACATTGGTAAACACATGGGCTAGGAATCCATGTGGATTTCATGTGGCAGTGAAGTGGCACTTGGCCAATGAGGGCGAAGAACTTTGTAAGGCCATAAATTTTTATCCAAAACTCTGTTTTGAGAATGACAACAATCATTGTAAATCTCTTGACGAGCAGAAGACGATGGTTGCCTTGAGTTTGATATGATTGAGAAAAGAAATTTTTTAATACCCCATCCCTTAAAAGGGTACTTAGGTGGTTGGGTGTGTTATAGTCGACCACCAATAAATGCATAACAAAATATCAATCCCTAAGGGCCTGAGACTCATTTGAAATACTCGAGTGCTTATTAGGAGCACATAAGGCATTTATATCACCCAAAATAAGTTTAATTCTCCGACCAAATGGAACCATTTCATATAACCAAGGAATGCAAATCATGTGCACATAGGCTCAATCATCCAATGGTTGGAAGAGAGCTTGATCAACGATAGATAGAACATGTCGTATCGAAAAAACATACAAAATTTAACATCACCTCAGGGTGGGATAGTGGTTTTAGGAAGCTACATATCAAATGATAAAAGGTGTCGCATGGTAAAAATCATAAAAGGAAACCATTGCCTTAAGGTTGCGACATTGGTATTCCTATCCCCAAAAACTTTTACACCAACCAACTCATCAACTGTGGGACCACTCATTCAATTCCACTTAGAGTTGACATGGTAGTCCACTTGAATGCCTACAAAGCCTAAAAATACTTCAAAACAACACCATGTTTCCTTCAATCCTATCAGAGAATGAAATTAGTGGAAAAGGATCTGAGTATTACTCCTAGTCGCCATGATAGACTCTGCCATACATATGTTGATCCCGTGAAGACACTTCAACACCTGCATGGACCAATATCAAGTTGTCACACATCCACTTCTTCATGATGATGTCAGCATGATGTCATATCTGATTTCACGTATTTTTTCAAATTACAAAGACTCTAATCCATGGGAAAAAGACACGCATATGGAGATAGAGGCATGAGGGAAAATGTTTCGGGTGAGTAGGAGGATTCACTGGAATCCTACCAGATCCATTGGAAAGGATGTGAAATGTAAGGAAATATATGATATCACATTTTCTCATCCTTTTTTCATAAGCATACTCACACTTAAGAACTGACAAAAGTCAATAATCATCACCCCGATATGCTCATTCACGTGAGCCCGAGATTTTTAGAAATCTCATTGAGTATAGAAAATCATCGCTTCTCATTAGCTACCTACTCCAATACATGCCAAGCCCCTATAAAAGAAGGCGATAGAGATCACCATCCATTCATATACTAATGTCTTGGGTCCTAAAGAGTATTTACTCGGATGACATGTATTCCTGATAATGACCCACCTGCGTCAACTCCCTGCTCAAGAGTAGTTTATGAACCATCTTGGCTATATATGTTGGGAGTGTATTTTCTTTGTCTCACTTGAAAAAATGTCCTTCTATGTTATCATTAGCATGATTTTGAAGGTGAACGAGCATTCAGGAATCCACCCTAAAGAGTATCAGTCAATACCGTTAGTGCACTGGAGAATCTTGAAGCAGAGGATACAATGAGTTGGCCCATTTTATCTGATGTCACCAAGCCTTGTCAGTTGGAAGGAAACATTTAGCATATTCGTCTAGCAGATGAGATAAAAGGATTATGATGAAATGATTAGAATCAATTGAGCCACCTGGACATACTTAATCCAAGTCTCAATTGGACTAGAAGAACACATCCAACAACAATATCAAAAAGTCTCACGTGATGGAAAAAGTGGGTTTCTTCCCAGTAAAATCCGATAAAATTAGATGAAATGGTAGAATCAATCAAAAAACTAGGCATGGTATCAAGATTCTGGCAAGATGAAATTGAGCTTCAAGAAACAGTATTGGTCCAAGCAAGTGGTTTTCTCTCAATTCTAAGCAACTATAAATCGACAGAGGAAGCTCATCTGTAGGGTCAAATTTTTGGGGAATTGAAGAGTATCTTATACGTGAGTTGTCTAATCAAAAAATCCCTCAAACATAGACCAATTTTAGGGTCGTAGGCTGCAATAGATCCATCCCCTGAGTTATTCTTTAGTCAATGCTTCTTTTGTGTATGTGCTCTTGCAAAATCCATCCCTCTCATATCATGGCTTTTTGTATCATATCCCGATTAATAAACGCTCGAGAAACAAGTTTTATAACATGTACAATGTGATTTTGTTTTGTTTAGCTTATGATGTTGAAGTGATTTTGTTTGAATGTATGACCACTTCATGTCATTTTTTCATGTATTTAATGATGTGCAGAGGGTACCTCCATGGATTTAGATATATGAAAATTTTTACTATTTTATTCATGTTTTAGCGATCTTATATATTTGTAAAAAATGTTGAATTCTTCATTTTTCATCACATTATTCTATCCATAGGTTATGATATTCACATTAAATCTATCTCACACATCTATCTTTTGTTTCTTCCAAATCCACCCCCTTCTCAAAATAAAATAAAATTTTCTAAATCACTTATGGACATATGCCTCTTCATGTTGAACTTATTGATCTTGTTTCTGGTATTGTTTGAGGGCCAAGAGTTCTAAAAGAGAGAGACAAAGAGATAAAATTCCCCCAAAAAATTGCATAATTTCTGTTGTAGATCAACATGGATTTAAAATCTGTTTTGGGTCTTAGCCCCCAGGGTGCATCGACATAGGTCCATTTGCATCGTGGAACATCTCGAGGGATAAAATATGAAATGGTTCCATTTCTAGGGAAATGAATTTGAAGGTATTTTTCCCTAGGGATACAACATTGCATATATGGTACTCGGAGGTGAGAAATTTCCAAACACCTGGTTGTTAAGTTATTTTCACCTGAAGACTCCACAAGAAGAAGATTTGGCATCTATTAGAAGAAACAAAAGAAGAAACCTAGATCTTGAGTGTACTCTAGTATACTCAGACCCCGAGAAGATCATTATCTGAAGAAACCTCAGAGAATTTCAAATATCTTTTCCTCCAAGTAACCCTAATTTGGGAGATTCTCATTTTGTTGGTCATGTAGGTAGATAATTTTTAGAGGTTATTGATATATCTGTTGATTCTATTTCTGTTGGTAATCTACCTCATGAACCCTTAATAGATACGCATAAATCACCTTTAGGATTATGTCAAGAGGCAAGATCCTCCTTTAATCCCTTTCTAAAAAACCTTACTATCCCCCTGCCCGTCGAAGCCCATAGCATTATCTTGTAGAATCTTATGGCTAATATAGGAGGAGGAAGAGCTGGGGGAAATCAACTTCCACCACCACCTTTAAACCATTGGGTCATGACCTGATTTGACCCTTTAAATATACCTTCTCACATCCATGACCTACCTGAAAACTACCTAAAGTTGTTACCCAAGTACAACGGTGAGCCATCCATTTCCGTTGAAGAACATCTAGCTGCCTTTTAGAATTTCATCGATAAATTATCCATGAAGCATGATGATGTATTCATGAGGTCATTTTTTCAAACCATAGAGGGTTATGTTTGAAAATGGTGCAGGGAACTCCACACTTCCTCTATTAACAATTGGTAATCTCTTGAGTATGAATTTATGAAATAGCGGGGGGGGGGGGGGGCAGAAGAGAGACAACCTATACTATCTCACTGAATTTTCCTCCATTAAGAAGAAATCAAACGATCTTGTTGTTGACTTTAATATAAGTATTAACAAGCTTTACAACAATATCCCAAGATAAATAAATCCCTTGAAGAAGGAAACCAAGGTCACATATGTTGGGGATTTTGATGTAGATTTTGTCACGAAATTAAGGGAAAGGAGAGCTCCCAGGTTGTTAATAATGCAGAATGATGAAATAGACATAGAGGGAAATATTATTGCATCAAGAAAAATGAAACAAATATCTGATCAAGTGGAAAAAAAAAATATCAAAGAATATTGTGATCATTTGAACCCAACCAAAGATGCTCATGAATCTTGAATGGATGAAATGTCTAGAATGATACGAAATATGACAAACAAGATGTTTAGATTTGAAATGGATAATGGTAATGCTAATAAATTCCCTTGAGAGGTAGGGGTGAGGAACCCTGACCAGTTTAGGAGGCATTTTAATCCTCAAGTCATGAGGAGAGAAAGAAGAAATGATGAGAAACCCATTCAACCTCATGTTTTTCCTAATGATCAAAATAACCTGGTAGGGGAAGAAAGAAATGGAGAATACATTCAAAATACAGAGGGCATACATGTGTTTTTGAGGAAAATATTACGATGGATCTTGTTAAAATATTTGATGTGCTCATTTTACCATAGACAATATCACTATTGTCACCCAACCATAGGCACACATCTAGCCCCGATCACCATAATCTTTTCTAGATAGAATGATTCCTGAGGCAGCTCTAAAACCAAAACATAACCAAGAGAGATCTTCTTTCTCCAAATATATCTCACCAAATAGAAAGTCCCAAATCCACAGAACAATAACTATACTCAGTTGTAGCAGTTGCAGTTGCAACAACTGCAATTACAGTTGCACTTACCAATGATACCATCAAGAAATACCACCAAGAACACCACCAAGAGATACTAGAGTATAGGGCACACATCTTAGGATAGATGGAAGTAGAGAGGGAGACCAAGAACCATCCCATAAGATCCACCTTCCATCCTTGCAGTTGCATCTCCAAATTTGCATCAGACTTGACTGAAAGAGCGTGTGAAATTAGTGTACAAATGAGCTAGATCATCTCTTATTTATAGTGGTTCTTGTCACTTGTTTGGTCTGGCTTGTCCTTTTAGAATCTACTACTTTAATATTAATTATTTTAATGAGCTGACTTGTCTTCTAGGGTTTCTACACATTTGTTTAGGGTTTCTCTTACTTACGGAATATTCTATTATAGCCAAAGGTTATACATGGAGGCTGATACCTCCTGCATATACCATAATATCAACACTCCTTCCTATCTAGGGAGGTATTAACAATTAGCATCGTCATAGCCACACAGGCTATCTCATGATCACGTAGATCAACTCACGAGTAAAATCACCACTATCAATATCATTTGATAGCATCAACTGCATCATCTCTCGAGGCCATACTCCATCTGAGTAATCAAGAATGATGTTGAATAATTCACTCACTCAAAAGAGTGATACAAGGATCATTCTTCTAATCCAAACATACTTCCAAGAAGAATAATTGTCCCAATAAATGTTGAATGTCCTCAATGGATCCAAGAACCATCATCTCCACTGCATCATCTCTAATTTGTATGATATTTGTACTAGCATGATGCTCTGCATCATATCTAAGTTGTACTATCGTGATGTGGAGTACCATCTACATCATCTCTAAGTCGTACTAGCATAGTGTCAATGCACCATATCTAAGATGTACTTGCATGATGTAGATCAATTCCTCTGCATCATATCACTATCCATCTAGCTAGAAATCACCTCCAACACTACTGGTTAGCGCACCAAAGTAGGAAACACCTTCAAGACTACTGGTAATATCCATGTAAATCCAATGGTAGTACATAGTTACTACAATGCCAACCAATAGATCACAACAGTGTTGATCCCCAGTAGTACACAACTACTATCCAATGGTACACAACCACTCCTAGTAGCACACAACTACTAACCAGTGATGAAAATTCACTACCAGTGGAGCACATCCACCATAGTATCATATAGATATTTTCCAGAGACATAAATTCTCCACAACAATCAAATCATATCATCTGATATCATCCTACATCAACAATGTCATCAACTGCATCACCTCTAATTCATACTAGCATGATGCAAATGCATCATATATAAGTTGTACTAGAATGATATGGAGTACCATCTACATCACCTCTAATCCATACTATAATGAACATAATTGACATGATGTAGGTGCACCATATCTAATATATATGTCATATCTAAGATGTACTCGCATGATGTAGATCAGTGCCTCTCTCTGTCACCTCTAAGTTGTATGATCATATTTAAGATGTACTAGCATGAGAATATCTAACATGATGCCAATGCATCATATCTAAGTTGTATGTCATATATAATCTATACTATCATGAGCATATCTAGCATGACATGAGCCATCTGCATCACCTCTAAGTTGTATGGTCATCTCTAATTTTTACTAGCATGAACATATCTAGCATGATGTCAATACATCATATCTAAGTTGTATGTGCATCTCTAAGTTGTACTATCATGGTCATATCTACCATGATGTCAATACATCATATCTAAGTTGTATGTCCACCTCTAAGTTGTACTAGCACGATGTACCTCAGGCCACTGTATCATCCACAACTCCAACCATATGTATCATATATAAGTTGTACTACCATGATCATAACTAGCATGATGCAAGCATAATCTCTAAGATGCATGACCATCTCTAAGTTGTAATAGCATGATACAGATTTGGATCTCACTAACAGTCCATGATGCCATATATTAGCACTCCCTCCCAACCGATGAAGTCATCTCCTCCCTCTCAACTAAGGGAGCAATCTCCAAGAGTCCCAACTTGTCCCTTAAGTATGAAAAATTTATCTTGGATAGAGGCTTTGTCAAAATATCAGTTGTATGCTCATCAATGGATATATATTGGAGAATCACTTCTCCCCTCTGGACTTTATCACGAAGAAATTAGTACTTGACCTCAATGTGCTTCGAACTATTATGGAACATCGGGTTCTATGAAATCTTCACACAACTTTGATTATCACAATGTATCATTGACGAATCCAACACCTAATCAATTAGTCCAGAAACTAGCTTACAGATCCATAATTATTCTGTACACGCAACATAAGCTACAATATACTCTTCTTTTGCAGTGTTGAGTGCAAAAAAATTTTGTTTCCTGCTAGCCCATGATATCATAGAAGATCCAAAACTGAAACATATACCAAAAGTACTCTTTATGTCATCCTCACTCCCTGCCTAATATGAATCAGTAAATCCATGCGACTATACATCACTGTTTGAGGCATATCTCAAACCATACTTTAGTGTCCCACAAAGATATCTCAAAATATGATTTGCAGCTATCCAATGCTCATGTCTAGATTCCACCTGGAACTGTCTCAACGTGTTCACAGCAAAGCAAAGGTTAGACTAGGTATTCACCAAATACATCAATGAGCCAATCAACTTCTGGTACAGGGACAAGTCTACTAGATTAGAATCAGAGTCTCTCAACTTCCTCATATCTGTCACCATCGGAGTTTCCATGGATTTTCAATCCATCATCCCAAACTTCTGAATGATCTTTATAACATACTTCCCTTTCTCTAGGAAGATTTCACCACGCTTCTGCAATACATATAGTCCAAAATAATAATGCATGAGACCAAKATCCTTCATATCRAATTCATAGGATAACTCCCTCTTACACTGAATAATGAGAGGCTTTGCACCAAGCTCTTAGATCTTTCTTGAGTCCATACAATGCCTTCGTCATAYAGGGGTTTCTCTCAGGTGTACCCCATAACCTTTAGGTTTCTCTATGTATACTCAATTAGTCCATTGAGAAAAGTGATATTTACATCCATCTGATGTAAACTCCAATCCATGGATACTGGAAGAGATACGATGGCTCTAATAAAGGTGTATCTAGAAATTGGAGAAAACGTCTCATCATAGTCTTCTCCCTCATGCTGGGAGAACCCTATAGCCACAAATCCCACCTTGTATTTATTGATAGTCCCATCTATTGCATGATTTATCTTGTAAACCCATTTTGAAGTTAATACCAACTTTCCTTCATGTCTAGGCACAATTTCCCATAGTTTCCTTCCATTCTTTCTGCTTGAATGACAACCAAAGATCCTCAAGTGTTCAACATTTGGATTCTTTCTAGATAAATCTTCTTCTGGAGTCATGTTCTTCAATATATGATGAAGAATTCTATTCTAAACATATACATCTATCATAGTTGCTTCTCTCCATAAAAACATGGATAGATTCTGGTAATTCATTATTTTCTTGATAGATTCTTCAATGGATCAGTTCTTTCTTTCTGCTACACCATTCTACTAAGGACTGCAGGGAGTAGTGAGCTCCCTCCTAATCCCAACCAATCTTTATAATGTCTTGAAATAATATGAGGTGTACTCTCTCTCTTAGTGAGGATGTTGACATTGGTCCACACACATCTGAGTGAACGATTTCCAAAACTTATTTTTCTTTCCATGCTTCCATTAGAATTGGTACTTGGTGATATCACCTTCCTTACCACTTGATGGAGTCATCTTCTCTGTTGTTCCTGAGTTTGTACTTAAGGATCAAAGCACAATGCCAGGCATCAAGAAATAAGGAAAGTTTTTATTGTTTCCTTTTTCTATCTCAGTTATGTGAGAAAAATTCCTTAAAATGAATTAATAATGTAACAGCTCAAAGGTTGTTTTCCGTGTCTAAGTTAAATTTGAAAATATAGGATGTAATGAGAGAAAAAACATAAAGTTGTTAGACAAAGAAAGGTATCAAATAAAAAAGAATATTACTTCATTATAGGAAAAGAAAATAGATAATGTAACCTTTAATGAAGCATAAAAAATAGTAATCTAATTACTCATAGGTCTTATATTTTCTAATAGCCAATATAAAGGAAAATCTATTTGTTATCAGAGAACTGAATGAAATATAACCACAGTAGATGTTGTACTAAATTGAAATTAGGCATTTATCAAGGAGCTATATGAAAAGATGTTGGAATATGGAAAGACAGAAGAACACATAACTCAAATAGATGAAATGTGGAATCTATGGTATGCACTTGTATTAATTCTCAATGAGGAGAGTTTTCTCAATTACAACCGGAAAGAAGTATCCTTTGCTCATTCTTTCGAATATGTATTTATACAAAAGTTCTCAACCTCAAACGGTTAGAGTTACTCTATCTTCAGAATAATTAAAATTACAAAATATGGAAATTGAAGCGTTTCATTTGCAATCTTCTTGATATTCTCGTTATGTTGGCATGAACATTTTCCTTTCCTGTCTTCTATCTCCAAAATAGATAATGTACACAAATTGTATTCATTTGTTTCCAGAGGTACTACCTTTTCCCTGCTCAATACATTTGATGCACCTGCCCACAAATTCAGCTACCAACCTGGAAGACCCTGTTAAGTTATTAGCCTAAAAAACATATAATTTCTTTTCCAACTGAGGCAATCTCTCTTCTATCTGTCTATCCTCTGAAATAATAGACTGCAGTTGTAGATTAGGCTTCACTAGCCATCTATCTATTTGAGAAATATCAACCTGTTTTATCTGTGATATTTCATCTTGTGCTTCTTCCATATCTCTTTTAATGTCAAGATGATGTTTGGCTATATTAATCTAACCCAATGTTCCAGAACTATCTTCTTTATCGAAGACTAATAATTCTTTGTTAAGTGAACAAAAAACTTCTTTCCAAGATTCTTTCAATTCCTTAGCCATTTTCTAACCTTCGGCTATGTTTGACTCCCAAGTCTTTAGTATAATATCACCTATGGTTTTCTCTGAAATAGACAACCCAGATATCATAGATCTTCCTTCTTTTGCTGATGATATAACCGCTTCTTGGAAGGTAGTTCGGGAAACGATAACCTCTCTCTCTCTTAAAGAAATATTACTTAATGCTTCATTCATCACCCGAGAATGATTTTGGATGATTTTTACCTTAGAGAGCAGGCTTTGTTGAGATATTTCCAGTTTCTTTAGCACCTCCAATGCTTGAGCTTGAAACAATGCTATATCCATAACCATTTTCTCAATGGAACAGACCTTGTCTTGCAATTGTTTTATCAACTCATCTTGCTGGATAGTTTGTCTTTCGTTCACTTGCATATTCTTATGCATCTCATCAAGACTGGACTTGAGCATTTGGATTTCTTGTTTATCACTAGCTCTAGCCTTTTCCAGTCCTTTATTGACTTCTTCTTTGACATTCTTTTCGACATTCCTTATTTGATTCTACAACCGAATTATCATCTGATTTCTCTGCTTCAATATTTATTTTATGTTATCGACTGAGAATAGTTAGCTATTGCAAAAGCTCCCAAAGAGTCGGCTACCTATGTAGAAAAATCTTCATCTTCCAAACTCTGTCCATCCAACAACACTCTATGTTTTTTGACCATTGCACCCTCTTTCTGGTGCATTTATTTCTTCACCACAACTTTCCTTTTCTTACTGAAAAATAAATCTGAGGGAGGTATCCCTTCAATAGAGATAGACATGAGATCTCCTATGGGTATTACCTCTGTGTTAGGGTTTCCTCTGGTGAATTGCAATGGTGTGACAACCTGAATGGGGATGCCAATTTATGTAGATAATTGCTTTCTGGTTCCATCTGTGGTTGATTTCTCTGGTGAAGACAGTGGCCTATATTCTCCTTGCTTTATTAATGTCTCTGGTTGATCTTTGGTCTGGTCATCAGATACCTCTGTCACTGGGATATCCTTTTTCTGAGTCGAGATCTCATACTTTTCTGAGTTTTCTGGGGATTCTTGTTTGCTAGAGCTTCCAACTTCTAGATTCTGGGTCTCTATTTACTGTGTAGTAGGAGCCATCAAGTTTTCCCCTTGTAATACTTTCAGAAGACTACTCCTTCGATGTTTTTGGAAGTTTTAAAAATCAACCATTTTATCTGGTGATAGGGCTCGAACTTCGCTAAGAACTTCTTGGTAAGATATCACCCCTCGGAATACTTTGTCTTGAGGGGATTCTTCATGTTCATAATTTTTAAGATTGCAACTAGCCATATGGTTACCCACATCCTTCTGTGGGTCGTTCTTCTTAAATTCAATGTTAACCAGTTTTATTTCTTCTAATGCCACAGCTTCCACTTTGGATTGGCCAAAATTCAATAAAGAAAATACACCAATTTGTAAGGGAAAAGATGGCCATACCTTTTTCTACACAGCTTTGAGTTCTTTGCTAATCCCGCCGATTACAGTTTTTCGTGCGAACTCGCAGCACACCAGTCGGTCTGGTAAAAATTGTGGTAAAGCGTATGGGGGAACCGAACAAACGAACACTCTGACGTAAGAGAAGTGCTTCTTGATATACCAGTATGCCACTTTATCCAGGTTAGCCACAATTGTATATAAAATTCTAGGAGGTGGGTGACCAAAAGTAGCAATGTGCATCGACACCGCTGCCCAATTACATATTTCATAAAAGAAATCTTTTTCCTTGTCTTCCCAGATTTTTGAATGATAAATATGAATTGGTTCTCTGCTATCTGGAGTCCAACTCTAGCCCATTAGTGGGAAAGGCGTCATGAAACAGATGGCGCCCATAATATAAGCTGACATAAAAAATGAAGCTGATTTCCCCTTGGTTTTCTTTGCCTGGTATTATGTGATTTTACTGGCCAGACTATCCGACAATATCTTTTCCCAATCGAAAGAATAACTCTCCACCACTGTGTGTATAATGGGTACCCATGGTAGAAATAAATGGGTTGTGTTCTCTTTTCCATAAAGTCGGCACATCATCATGGCTATATACACGAAATGTGGTTGTAGTGATGAGATTGAGTATATGCCGTGAGAATCAGCTATGAAATTTTCGGGGCATGAGCACCGGTCCTTGATCAAATCCATAAGATTTTTCCGATATTGATCACACTCCTTCTTGCTAAAATTCTCTAGAAATCTGGTATTGTAAGTGAAGTTTGATGTTGGAGACATCTTATACATCACCTGTATGTGTTCTGACCGAAATGACCCAACAACCACCTTCTAAGAATTGAAAACGGTTCTAGTTGGGACATCCACATGATCTAGTGCCCATTTAATCATGTCATTGTAGGGTAAAAGACTCGGCCTTGTTGCCACCTTATGCATCTCTGCTTGAGAAATAGTCTTTTATTTGATAGACAAGTCATCCTTTTCATTATTGCTTGAATCATCAGGGCAGTTTATCAGTTTCTACTATAGGATGTTGAATACATTCGTCCAGGTTTTAACTGTTCTTATACTTATGGGTGAGGCATCAAAGATAACCTCTGAACTCTGGATTGAACTCTCACTAGTCGCTTTAGCTAATTTTCATGGTGGCATGGTAGCAGTCCTAAAAAACAAACCTTCTATTTATCACAGAAAACACACAGGGCTGAGTATCTCGTCAAGCAAGCTTTGTAATTTACAAAATGAAAAATCTTCTTTGCCTTAAGTGTATCAATCTACGTAGACCTTTTCTGACAATGCATTTAATTCCTTTATTCAAAATATTTGGGCGATAACACAAGATCTTAATTGAAATCATTTCCCTAAATTAGCTATTAATGTCATTAATGGTCGATATTTCATGATCTTGGAAAAGCGTAGAGATCATTTGAACTTACCCGCATTTCAAACCAACGTACATTTTACAGGAGATAAGGTTGTTTAAGGTGTTAATAGATCAAGCTTTATCTTGTTAATTAATCGTGCTTAACCTTAATCCATTTCGGGGTTTGGAGTCCCGGGTGATCATATTTCATTTCAAGTTATGATCCTCGAATCGCGAGATCGTGAGTTGATCAATTAATATTAATCGAGTTTAACCTTTTAATTAATCGTGATTAGTTAAGGGTTTTGCGACTTCGGGTATTGGGATTTCAAGTTATCGTTCAAGACAGGACCCCTGAAACGTGAAACTGCGATATGATTTGATTATCGTTAATCACTATTAATGATTTGATTATCGTTAATCACTATTAATCACTATTAAGGGTTTTGCGACTTCGGGTATTGGGATTTCAAGTTATCGCTCGAGGCAGGATCCCCGAATCGCGAAGTTGTGATGTGATTAGTTAGTACTAATAGATTTTACCACCTTAATTAACATGGCTTAAAACTTATCATAGTTTCACGATTTCGCATGTCGGGACATTGCGACTCTTTATATGTTGGACTGTTAGGTCTGTGAAACCCCGAAACCCAATATTTTGAAGACTGCTTTTAGCGATTTGACCCTTTAACTAGTGGGCAGCTCCATAAATTTCAAGAACTTAGGATCATTGTATTAAACGTAAGACCTCATCAATGGTGATATCCAAGTGCATGTTTGTCTTTATTTAATGAGAATTAAACCTATTTAAGTCTAAAGCTTAGAAAAAATACATGTTTCAACATAGGCTCCATCTAGGGATCTCGTCTCCCTGTGGGATGAGAAGAATAGTAGACTAAGTGCCTTTATTGGGTAAATGGAGCCATTATTTCATTTTTGTGAAACAAATTCTGAAAGAGGGCACACAGAAAAACTTAAGATTTCATCCTTATGTCTGAAAACTTTCAAAACTTAATCATTTACTGCTCTCGAGTTTAGGCTTATCAATGGATTCCTTTTCATAAAACTGACTTTAGATTTTCTTAAGATAATCAAAACAGCCTTAATCATTCTAACAGGATCGGTTTGATTTTGTTCGCATCAAGGTAAAGTAATTTCAGTGTTTTTAGACAGGGAGTCCCATGTTAGCTTAGAATGTAGATCTAGTCGAAAAGAGAACTAGTTACCAGAGTACATTATAATTCATGTATAATAGCCTTGCATATATCATAGACATTTCTTCACTTCCAGCGAACCTATTCAGTACCTCGGTGAGGTTATCTAATTTCCCATATTGAATTTCCTTTCACCGCTTCAATTGGTAATTTTTCATTTAAATGATTAGATGAGGGCAATCATTTTATGAATTTCCTTTCATCATCTCTTTTGGACCAGATAAGGGCAATCATTTTATGAATTTCCTTTTACCATCTGCCTAATATTTTTAAAACATGAAGCGAGGGCAATCAATTCGTATACAATATACCAGGGACGATATATGTTTATAATTTGGCAACAAAGGTCTGTCAACTCACTATGATTCCTCTGGACTAATCCTCCTCTAACCTTCAAAACCTCTTCGCCTACAGGGAAGATCTCATGGGGAGTTTTTATTTTCCAGGGAATTTCCTTGAGAGAAAATAATCAGTTTAAACCTGTTAGAAGGGCTAAGAGAGTCAAGATGAGCCTAAACATACTTTTTGTTCAGTTAAAGTTAGAGGAATCATAAGAGTCTTTTACCTATCCTCGTTTTGAAACTTCGTTTATGAGTTTTCAAAGTTAAGGTGAGATCCTTTTTCTTCTGTGAAGACCATGGGATGATATCAAGAATCACATGAAAATACAACCTTGAAAATGAGTGGGGGAAAAGAATGAAGGTTTTAGATGTTTTGTTATAAGTACGGTTACTCTCATGCAAATTTTATACTCGATTCTTGAAACTTTTTCTTTAAGGTCTTCTGATTGCTTACTTTTTATTTCAAGTTTTATTTGACTTTTTATTTTATCCAGAGGAAACTCTTGATAACTTAAAGCGTAATTTCCATTCCCCTAGTTATAGATTAGGTGATAATGTTTCTACATATGAGACCTCTATCATACTAAATGATATTTGTTTGGAAATTTAAATAGGGAAGAAACTACTACCTTAGATTCACTCATATATTTTCACCCAAGTAAATTATTTATTTGTCACCTGTTTCTAGCGAGAGCCAATGTTCTGATGCATGAAGGTCGGTTTCTAATGTCTCTGATCTCTCGGATATCGGCAAGTATCCTGCATGACAGTAATATGAAATATGTCAGGAACTTGTACAAACCAAAATCTGTATGTTTCTTGTTTTTATGAAATAACTAACCTGGTTTTATTTACAGTGAAACTAAAAAACTTACTGAAAAATGAAAAACTGTGAATCAAAACAAAGAAAACAAACCGGCATATACAGTGAGAGTTTGGAAATCGATCATTGCATAAAAATTTTAAGGTAACGCCCGTTGATAGGGGCGTCAAGGATTTTACCATCCAGATTTTCTAACAAAGATGAATTCTTCCCTTCAGAAGCTGTGATTTTGAAAGGCCCACACCAGATATGGTCGAATTTGTCGTTCTTTCCTGAGTCTTCCTTTCTAGCATCCCACTTTAAAACCAAGTCACTAGGGAAGACTTCCCTATCTTTATCTTTTTGATCAAACAGGGCTTTCATGTTATCCTGATACTTTTGAAGTTTTTCATCTACTTCACCCTTATTTTGCTGGACTTCAATCAGTTGATTTATTCTTCTGGTGACATGATTTGGATCTTCCTTTTCATCTTTCCAGAGTTTCATTACATGCAGAGCTAGGTTTATGGGTAGAACCACGTCAGTACCGTACACCATTTGAAAAGGAGATGTCCCGATCTATTTCTTGGTACCTATTTTATTCACCCACAAAGCATATTTCAACTACACATGCCAAGCTTTCTTATTTTCGTTTAACACTTTATTAATTATGGTGATCAATATTTTATTTGATAATTCAGCTAATCCATTTCCTTGACGATAGTACGTTGTGGAATGGCTGAGTACAATATTGTATTTTTGGCAAAAATTGACCATCGCCATAGATTTAAATGCCCGGGCATTATCTGTAACTATCTTCCGAGGGCATCTAAATCTGGATAAAATGTTTTCCTCCAAGAATTTTATCACCACCGAATCTATAGCATTTCTATTCGAAATGGCTTCTACCCATTTGGTGAAATAATCCGTAACGGTTAAGATCCACTTGTGTTGTACGCTAGAGTGTGGTATGATTTCACCAATAAAATCTAACCCCCATTGTTGAAATGAGGCTTTTGTTTTAACTGGGACCAAAGGTAATGATGGAAGCTTCTGCTTTCCTGAAAATAGTTGGCAAGGATTACAGGATCTAACTTTGGCATTCACATCAACAAACAATTTAGGCCAATAATATCCCGCTCTYAGGATTTTATAGGCTGTTTCTCTCCATTCGTGATGACCTTCACACACTCCATGAAATTCATTTATAACTCTCTCTGTTTCGGATACTACCAAACAAMTCAGTACAAATCCTAGAGGATCCTTTCAATATAAATGGTTATCCATGATACAATATTTTACTGCGTGCAACTTTAACGTTCTATCTTTAGAAGGAGTCATATCTCCTGGGAACTGCAAAGTTAGAAGGTAATAGACTATATCTTTATACCAAGATGAAGAAGAGAACTTCTCCTCGATTTGAGTTGTGGGTATTTGATCATCGAATTCATCTATGTCCATAAATCCTTCGCACTCTTGCAGGTTGTTTATTCCAATAACTCTGAAATTAGATTCGACTAGTAACTTAGCTAAACCCTGTCCTTTGACGAGATTTGTTGGTTTCACCTCCAGATCAAATTCTTGAATTTTAGCAAGCCATCGTCCCCTCCTTCCGTCACTATCAGGTTGAACCAATATATCTTTAACAGAACTAGTGGGTACATATGCAATTATTTCAGAATGTAGTACGTAGGTCTTGAAAGCCTTTAGGGCCTTCACCATTGCATAGGCCTGCTTTTACATTATAACGTATCTTAGATCTACGTCTCTAAGGATTTTAATGAATAAATATATTGGTTTTTCAAACCCTTCTTCATTCTTCTGAAGGAGTACTGCAACAATTGTGTGTTGGAATGCGAATGAGAAAATTAAGAATTCTTTCAGATAATCTAGGATTGCCAGCACCAGTGCTTCACCTATGACCTTCTTGATGCATTCAAATGATGCTTTGTCTTAGGCCATCCATTTAATTGTGTTTTCCTTGTTAAGCATATCTGCAATCAATTTCACGATTTCAGTGAATTTTGGGATAAATCTTCTTAAAAACTTAATTTTTCCTAAAAATGACTGAATCTCTTTTATATTTCTAGGAATATTGATAGTATCTATAGCTTCAACCCTTTTTAGGTCGATTTTAATCCCATCCAGAGATACTATATGGCCCAAGAGTTTACCTTCCTGCATTGCAAAGTGAGATTTCTTGGGGTTTAAAGACAAACCAAATTTGTGACATTTCTCAAATGTCTGTTTGAGGTGTACCATGTGTTCTGCATCAGATTTAGATAATATAATTATATCATCAAGATAAATGACAACAAACTTATCTCTTTCGCCGACAAAGGCAATTTCCATAACTCATTGGAAAGTGGCACCTGTGTTCATCAAACCAAATGACATTTTGTCATACATAAAGGTACCCCATGGGGTGGTGAACGCGGGTTTTTTTTTATCATCCTCGTGGAATGCAATTTGATTATAGCCTGAAAATCCATCAATCATGGACATTCTGTTTTCCCCAACCACTTTTTCCAATACATGATCCATTTTAGGCAATGGATAATTATCTTTGAGTGATGATTTTCTTAAATTTCTGAAATCTACGCACAGTATGATTTCACTGTTTTTCTTTCTTACCGGTACTAGATTGGCTACCCATTCAAAGTATCTGAGTGGAACAATGATTTTAGCATCTAGGAGTTTCTTTACCTCCTTTTCTATTATAGGTAGTAGTATGGGATTTATCTTTCTGATATTCTTCCTGAATGCTTTAATACCCTGCTTCAGAGGAATCTTGTGTTAAATTATGGTGGTATCATAAGTTCTTAATTCATCATAGGACCAGGCAAAATGTCCTTGTATTGTTTGAGAAATTCGACATATTTTATTTTTACTTCAGGGGGGAGGTATTTAGATATTTTTACTAGCTTAGGAGTTTCCTTGGTTCCTATATCACAGTCTTTAACCTCTTCAAGCTGAGGATGTAAAGTAGAATTTAATGGAATGTTGTCACAATCGAATAATCTCTCTAGAGGAATCAGACCCTTAGGGATCTGATTATTTTTTAATACAAGAATGCGGTGATTTGTGATCTTATCTCGAAACTCTTGATGATCTTCACCTTCTTGCACAATCCAAATATGATCATTTTGATTTTCATGATCAATATGGGTTTCATCAAATTCATCCACCATTTCTAAGAATTTTCTGATTTGCTCATCATCTTTGAATACCTGCCATTGTTGTATATTGTTTGGTATTGATGGTCTGTGCCTCATTTCTATATGATATTTTAGTTTGAGGATAGTAGGAGGTACAAACGTCGCAATGAATTTGGCAAAGGAATCCACTTCTTGATTTTCAACTCTGGGAATGTGGTGGATATTAAACGATGAGAAAAAATTCTCAATTAGATCCCAGGCACAATTTCTATAGGATMTTAACCTTGGGTGTTTGGCCTGGTACTGCTACTTTATCTATTTTACTATCAATTCCGCGTCACCATAAACAATCAAGTTTTCAATTTTCAACTTCCYGGTAGCCTCTAATCCCAAGACCAGGTCTTCATATTCACATACATTATTGGTGTAATCGATATCYCACTGTAATCTGTAAGAGAAGGGAATMATAAACTCATCCCCAGRTGCCACAAACAATAGTTCATTTCCTACTCCTTCACATGATGAAGCATCATCGAAATACATTTTCCAAACTCCAATCTTATTTACATTTTCATTTGTTTTTTGTATTTTTTCTTTTACTTTACAATTTTATTCTATACATTCTTCTAAATCATTATCAATCGATAGTATACAATTTCCTAAATCCTAATCTGCGACATACACATGGTAATTATTCAGATTCAATGGATTAATTACTGTATATTCCAGCCTCGTTTCTCTGTACAAGCGGGTGAATTGTCCGCCGAAGATTGAGATTGTGGCATATGTCATGTCGAGTTAAAGGGATCCTCCAAGCTTAGCACCCCAAGACCTGGATAACATCATACCGTACTTCAGAAGGATATCAGCAACAACCACATCCATTAGAACACTTTTTACAGGAATTTGTGCAAGATTTACCATTAAATCTTTAATCATACCCAAACATTTAACTTTTCTCGAATCAAAAGAATAGAGATCTTTGTATGGTCTAGTAATTTCGAGACCAAGTCTATTCATAATAGATTTTGGCATCACATTGTGGGTGGCTCAAGAATCCAACATGAAATTATGGAGTAGATGATCATGCACAATTAATGTAATGTAGAAAGGAGCAAAAAAATCTCTGGCACCTTCAAAACGCAGACCAAACACTATATTTGGTTTATCATCTTCTAAATTTATAACGTCGGCCTGACTTTCAATATCTGAAAATTTTATCATTTTGGCAATTTGTTTTTTGTATCTAGGGTTCTTTGCTAGTTCGACCAGAGGTACAGGAATCTTGATCTTACTAATCTCGTTTTCTAGACTGAAATTTCCCGCGGTTTTATTGGTTTCTCTGGTTTGGATATCTTTCTCCCTTCTTTATGATTTATTGGCATGTGTTGCTTTTGTTTCAGCTATTTTTGTTTCTGCAGTTTGTGTTTCAGCTGTTTTTGTTTTGACAGTCTGCGTTTTAGTTGTAGGAATTTCCTCTTTTCTTGTATTAGCAACTGGTGTTTCTGTTGCTTTTGTCTTGGTGGACTATGTGTCAGCAGGCTTTGTTTTAAGGGTCTGTCTTTCAGCAGCTTTGGGAGATGCCTCACCCGCTTCCCCTCTTGACAAGATTCTCTTCAGTTGGGTAGTTGCAATATTTCTATTTCTAGGCCTCAAATTATACTTTTGTTGGAGCTCGACCTTTATACTATCAACCATTCCTTGATAAGAATAATCTTCTGTGATATTTATGTTGTCATCATTATTAGACCGATATTATGCGTTTAAAGATATTTCATAATCTTGTTTCATCAGATGAGGTTGTTGACAGTCATCGCCAAGGTTATTCATATCTTCCTCTAACTCCTCAAACTCTTGTATGTCATCTCCTCCTATAAAATTTTCATTTTTAAAGGGAGTTTGAATCTTTTGATCTTCATTTTTAATTGGTCTTTGTTGTATTTGGGAGTTAGGGTTCCTCCTGAAATATTTTCTAGCGAATTGATATTCTTTATATTGATCTAGTTCCATCTTCAATTTTTTTTTTGATAATTCTTTAATTATTTTTTCCATATCGTCCATCTTATCTTCTGAGGACCTCCCAGATCCGAAGGGTCCTGCTTGTTCTCTAAATCATCTAGTCTCTTTATTTCTCGTTTCGACTTTAGTTTTTAACTTTCCCGATGCCATCATATTTGACTCAATCTCTACAACATTGTCTTTCATTCTAGTAAGGTCAACATCTCTCCTTTCTCTCAATAATTGATCAAAATCGAGCTCAAAATCCCCGACGAAAGTTACTTTTGCTGCAGGTTGGGAAGGTTTAACCTTAGCTGGGATCTTGTTATATAATTTATTAAATATTTGTGTGAATTCAAGAACTGTTTCTGAATTTTTCTTTCTTAAAGCTCCAAACTCAGTTAAATAATAAAGGTGATCTTTTCTTTCTCCCCATTGTCTGAGAAAGGCATTTTCTAACTCGTCATATGATCCTATTGAACCTGTTGGTAGTCCTCGGAACCAGGTTCTCACCTATCCTTCGAAGGTTTGAACCAGGAGCCTTGAATATACGTCTTCATTCTCATGGCCGAGGATATCTACAAATTGATCAAATAAATTTATATGTTCAGTCGCGGTTAGGTCTCCCTCTCCTGTGAAGTTTGGCAGATTTTTCATATAATTTTTGGGTAAGTCGTGGAGGGAAAATGGGAGGACCAAAATATCATATCTAGTAGCTACTTTAGCGAATATTCTAAGAGGTGGGGGTGGCCCTTGACCACCTCCTACTCCTCCTTCACTATGCCCTCCTCCACCTCTGCCACCTCCGACACCACCTCCACCGACCACACCTCCACCGACAACAACCATTGGTAATCTAGGGGATGAGACTTGGAGATTATAGAGGGGGTTTTCAAAGATGTGTAGTGACCTTTCATTTACCTCAGGATGACACAAAAGAGGTTCTGGGAATTGACAGTAAGGAGACAGAAAAATTGGAAAGTAGGGAAATGAGAGACAAGGACTAGATTCTTTAGATTTGCAGGATATATAAACGGGAGAACCAACGGGAGTCAAATCAGAGTGTAAGATATATTCTTCAATACTTCAGGAATTTGGACTCTTTATTTTGGGAACTGATGGAATATCAATCGAAGCAGGTATCAAGATGATCCATTTACCTTTATTAGAAAAAGGGGTAGTTGAATCGGTTTCGATCTTTATCTCGGATAAAACCAATTTCGGGTTTATGATTTCGGCTTCAATTTTATCAGCCGACGTTTCTCTGAAAAGGATTTGGATGGAAATTTCTTGCGAAGTTAATGGTTCAAGTGGAACCTTAGCATTAGACTGTGTGGGTTTAAGTTGGTAAACTTTACTAGTGGACGCAGTGGTTTGCTTAAGGTATCCCCTTGGTTTTAAAAAAAAATCAGGGTTGAAAATAGGCGTGGTCTTCTTATCATCAGGGTTTTGTCTCGTATTCCTTCGACTGAATGCCAGTTTATTAATTTTGGAGTCGCCAAGTGAAAAATAAAAATTAAGACTTATAATGTATTCAATCTGTGTTCACTATCAAAGAGAGAAACTTACCAATGTCGTTCTCCAAGGGAAAAATCACTTTGTTGCTCTGTCCCTGACAACGACGCCAAAAATATGTTGTTCCTGAGTTTGTACTTAAGACTCAAAGAACAATGTCGGGCATCAGGAAATAAGGAAAAAGTTTAATGTTTGTGTTTTCTATCTCAGTTATGTGAGAAAAATTGCTTAAAATGAATTAATAATATAACAACTCAAAGGTCGTTTTTTGTGTCTTAGTTAAATTTGAAAATATAGGATGTAATGAAAGAAAAAACATAAAGATGTTAGACAAATAAAGGCATAAAATACATAAGAATCTTACTTCGTTACAGGAGAACAAAATAGATAATGTAACCTTTAATGAAGCATAAAAAATAGTAATCTAATTACTCACAGGTATTGTATTTGCTAATAGCCAATACAGAGGAAAATTTGTTTGTTATCAGAGAACTGAATGAAATATAACCACAGTAGATGTTGTACTAAATTGTGATTAGGCATTCATCAAGGAACTATATGAAAAATATGTTGGAATATGGAAAGACAAAAGAACACATAACTCAAATAGACGAATTGTGGAATCTCTTGTCTGCACTTGTATAAATTCTCAATGAGGAGAGTTTTCTCAACTACAACCGGAAAGAAGCAGCCTTTGCTCATTCTTTCGAATATTTATTTATACAAAAGTTCTCAACCTCATACGGTTGGAATTACTCTATCTTCAGGATAAATAAAATTACAAAATATGGAAATTGGAGTGCTTCATTGCAATCTTCTTGATATTCTCGTTATGTTAAAATGAATGTTTTCCTTTCCTGTCTTATAGCTCCAAAATAGACAATGTACACAGATTGTATTCATTTGTTTCCAAAGGTACTACCTTTTCCCTGCTCAATACATCTGATGCACCTGCCCACAAATTCGGCTACCAACCCGGAAGACCCTACTAAGTTATTAGCCTAAGAAATGTATAATTTATTTTCTAGCTAAGGCAATCTCTCTTCTATCTGTCTATCCTCTGAAATAATAGACTTCAGTTGTAGATTAGGCTTCACTAGCCATATATCTATTTGAGCAATATCAACCTGTTTTATCTGTGATATTTCATCTTGTGCTTCTTCCATATTTGTTTTAATGTCAAGCTGATGTTTGGCTATATTAATCTGACCCGGTGTTCTAGAACTATCTTCTTTATCGAATCCTAATAATTCTTTTTTAAGTGAACAAAAAATTTCTTCGCAATATTCTTTCAATTCCTTATCCATTTTCCTACCTTCGGCTATGTTTGACTCCCAAGTCTTTAGTATAATATCACCTCTGGTTTTCTCTGAAATAGACAACCCAAATGTCATATCTCTTCCTTCTTTTGTTGATGATATAACTGCTTCTTGGAAGGTAGTTCGGGCAACGATAACCTCTCTCTCTCTTAAAACAATATTACTTAATGCTTCATCCATCACCTAAGAATGATTTTGGATGATTTTTACTTTAGAGAGAAAGCTTTGTTGAGCTATTTCCAGTTTCTTTAGCAAATCCAACGCTTGAGCTTGAAACAATTCTATATCCATAACCATTTTCTCAATGGAATTGACCTTGTCTTGCAATTGTTTTATCAACTCATCTTGTTGGATAGTCTGTCTTTCGCTCACTTGCATCTTCTTATGCATCTCATCAAGACTGGACTTGAACATTTGGATTTCTTGTTTTTCACTAGCTCTAGCCTTTTCCGGTACTTTATTGACTTTTTCTCTGAAATTCTTTTCGGCATTCCTTATTTGATTATGCAACTAACTTATCATCTGATTTCTTTGCTTCAGTATTTATTTTAGGTTATCGACTGAGAATAGGTTAGATGTTGCAAAATCTCCCAAAGAGTTGGCTACCTCTATAACAAAATATTCATCTTTTGAACTCTATCCATCCAACAATACTTTGTGTTTTGTTACCATTGCACCCTCTTTCTGGTGCATTTATTTCTTCACCACAACTTTCCTTTTCTTACTGAAAAATAAATCGGAGGGAGGTATATCTTCAATAGAGATGGGCGTGAGATATCCTATGAGTATTACCTCTGTGTTAGGGTTTCCTCTGGTGAATTGCAATGGCATGACAACCTGAATGGGGCTGCCAATTTCTGTAGATAACTTCTTTCTGGTTCCATCTGTGGTTGATTTATCTGGTGAAGACAGTGGCCTATCTTCTCCTTGCTTTATTAATGTCTCTGGTTTATCTTTGGTCTGGTCATCAGATACCTCTGTCACTGGGATATCCTTTTTCTGAGTCGAGATCTTAGACTTTTCTGAGTTTTCTGGGGCTTCTTGTTTGCTAGAGCTTCCGACTTCTAGATTATGGGTCTTCGTTTGCTGTGTAGCAGGAGCCATCGGGTTTTCCCCTTGTAATACTTTCAAAAGACTACTCCTTCGGTGTTTTTGGAAGTTGTAAAAATCAACCATTTTATCCGGCGATAGGGCTCGAACTTGGCTCAAAACTTCTTGGTAATATCTCACCCCTTGGAATACTTCGTCTTGAGGGGATTCTTCATGTTCATACTTTTTAAGATTTCAACTGGACATATGGTTACCCACAACCTTCTGTAGGTCATGCTTCTTAAATTCAATGTTAACCAATTTTATTTCTTCTAATTTCGTAGATTCCACTTTGGAGTGGCCGAAATCCAATAAAGAAAATACACCAATTTGTAAGGGAAAAGATGGCCATACCTTTTTCTGCATGAATTTGAGTTCTTTGCTAATCCCGTCGAGTATAGTTTGTCGTGTGACCTCGCAGCACACCAGCGGGTCTAGTAAAAATTGTGGTAAAGTGTATGGGGGAACTGAACAACTGAACACTCTGATGTAAGAGAAGTGTTCCTCAATATACCAGTCTGCCACTTTATCTAGGTTAGCCACAACTGTATCTGAAATTGTAGGAGGTGGGTGACCAAAAATACCAATCTGCATTGACACCGCTACCCAATTATAGATTTCATAAAAGAAATCTTTCGCCTTGTCTTCCCAGAGTTTTGAATGATAACTATGAATTGGTTATGCGCTATCTGGATTCCATATCCAACCCATTAGTGGGAAAGGCGTCATGAAACATATGGCATCCATAATATAAGCTGAAATAAAAAATGAAGTTGATTTCACCTTGGTTTTCTTTGCCTGGTATTCTATGATTTCACTGGCCATACTGTTTGACAATATCTTGGCCCAGTCAAAAGAATAACCCTCTGCCACTATGTGTATAATGGGCAACCATGGTAGAAAGAAATGGTTTGTGTTCTCTTTTCCAGAAAGTCAGCACATCATCATGGTTATATACATGAAATGTGGTTGTAGTGATGAGATTGAGTATATGTCGCGAGAATCAGCCCTGAACTTTTCGGGTCATGAGCACCAGTCCTTGATCAAATCTGGAAGATTTTTCCCATATTGAGCACACTCCTTGTTGTTGAAATTTTATAGAAAATTGGTATTGTAAGTGAAGTTTGATGTCAGGGACAACTTATACATCACATGTATGTGTTCTGGTCGGAATGACCCAACATCCACCTTCTGAGAATTGAAAATAGTTCTAGTTGGGACATCCACATGATCTAGTGCCCATTTAATCATGTCATTGTAGGGTAAAATACTCGGCCTTGTTGCCACCTTATGCATCTCTACCTGAGAAATAGTCTTGTATTTGATAGACAAGTCTTCCTTTTCGTTGTCGCTTGAATCATCATGGAAGTTTATCAGTTCGTACTGTAGGATGTTGAATACATTCGTCCAGGTTTTAATTGTGCTTATACTTCTGGGCGAGGTATCGAAGATAACCTTTGAACTCTGGCCCGAACTCTCACTAATCTCTTTAGCTTCTTTTCGTGGCGGCATGGTAGCAGTCCTAAAAACAAAACCTGTTATTTATCACAGAAAATGCTTAGGTTTGGGTATCTCGTCAAGCAAGCTTTGTGAAAACGAGAATGTAATTCAGAAAATGAAAAATCTTCTTTGCCTTAAGCGTATCAATCTGCGTAGACCTTTTCTGACAATGCGTTTAATTCCTTTATTCAAAATATTTGGGCGATAAGGCAGTGTCTTGCTTGAAATCATTTCCCTAAATCAACTATTAATGTCATTAATGGTCGATATTTCGTGATCTGGGAAACGCATAGAGATCATTTGAATTTAACCGCATTTCAAACCAACATAAATTTTACAGGAGATAAGACTGTTTAAGGTGTTAATAAATCAAGCTTTATCCTGTTAATTAATCATGCTTAACCTTAATCCATTTTGGGTTTTGGAGTCTCGATTGATCTTATTTCGTTTCAAGTTATGATCCCTGAATCACGAGATCGCAAGGTTAACAATTAATATTAACCGAGTTTAACCTTTTAATTAATCATGATTAGTTAAGGGTTTCGCAACTTTGGGTATCAAGATTTCAAGTTATCGTTCAAGACAGGACCCCTGAAACGCGAAACTGCGATATGATTTGATTATCGTTAATCACTTTTAATCGTTTAATTAACCTGATTTAATTTTAAGCTAATTCCGCAATTTCGTATATCGAGACTTTGGTGGTCGCTCAAGGCAAGATCCCTAAATCACGAAGTCGTGATGTGATTAGTTAGTACTAATTGATTTTACCTCCTTAATTAACATGTCTTAAAACTTATCGTAGTTTCACGATTTCTCATGTCGGGACATTGAGACTCTTTATATGTTGGATTGTTAGGTCTATGAAACCCCAAAACCCGATATTTTGAAGACTCCTTTTAGTGATTTGACCCTTTAACTAGTGGGAGGCACCAATTTGAGTCTAAAGCTTAGAAAAAATAAATGTTTCAACATGCTCCATGTTTGCAACTTTCACTGTAGCTCTTTCTCAGGAATATCTCCTGTGACCTTCCGGGAACAAGAACAACAAGAGAAAAAGTATTTCCAATAGAATTTTCATAAGATCACCGCAAGGATGGTAATCATCATAGAATTACCAAGGTGACCTACCTGGGAACAAGGAATGTCTCCTAGAGGAGATGTTATTTCATAAAAAAAGTACAATAAGAATCTATATCAATAGTACTTACATACAACGAAGTATTCCTAGCAGTAATAGAACCCTTCAAAGATTGTTGCATCAATTATAGTATTTACTTGTATTATAGAAACTATCAAACTTGAATTGTGCAAATTGAAACTAAACAATTTGATCAATCAAACCTGCAACCTGGAGCCTCAACTACTTATTCCTCTGAATGTATTGAATCCAAGATCATTGTTTGGACAAGGTCTCTTGTACATTCCTTGCAAACACACTCATGCTTTTCTATATGAAATAACTTAGAAAGAATATACAAGTGCGTACTTTTGAAACTTGCATCATCATTCGACTTGTATTCTAATATGAAACTAGACACCATCTTGACAAGAAGAGGTTATAAATTGAATCAAGAAGATTCAATGATTAAAACAAGCTAGAAACCTTTAACTTTGACCAAAATATAAAACTTGACCTTTTTGTTGGATGAGGGTACCAATAGGTGCGCTAGGCTAAGGTGCACTAGAATGTCCAAAAATTAGGTCCAACTCTTCACTTAAGGTTCCAAAAGAGTTGTCTTAGGGTTTGTTGCAGCTGCACAATCAGAAACCCTAGTTCCAGCTGCAACTGGTGACACAACGAGCTTGAAAAGAACTGCCACACTACCTTCCAGTGGTTATACTGTCTTGAAGGTGGTGTGGTCTCATAAACTGTTAAAATATTTGACGTACTCATTTTACCATAGGCAATATCACTATTGTCACACAACCATAGGCACGCAACCATCCCCGAGCACCATAACATTTTCTAGATAGAATGATTCTGGAAGTAGCATTAGAACCAACAGATAGACAAGAGAGATCATATTTATCCAAATATAGCTCACCAAATATAAAGTCCCAAATCCACAGAAGAAAAAAAATACTCAGCTACAACAGTTGCAGTTGCAGTTGCACTTACCAAGAATACCACCAAGAAATATCACCAAGAACACCACCAAGAGATACTAGAGGATAGAGAACACATATTAGGATAGATAGTGCTAGAGAGAGAGACCAAGAACCATCCCAGAAGATCCACCTTTCATATTTGCAGCTGCAGCTCCAAACTTGTGCCAGACTTGATTGAGAGAGTGTGTGAAGTTAGTGACAAATGAGCTAGATCGTCTCTTATTTATAGTGGTTCTTGTCACTTGTCTAGGCTGACTTGTCCTTTTAGAATCTAATACTTTAATATTAATTATTTTACTGAGACAACTTGTCTTCTATGGTTTCTACACATATGTTTAGGGATTCTCTTGCTTCCAAAATATTCTATTATAGCCAAAGGTTATAATTGGAGGTCGATACCTCTCACAACTACCATAATATCAACACACCTAACTCAGAATTATTATAAAGACACTCTCAATGTCAAGGGGCCAACCCTAAAAAATGAATCCAGTGAATAAGGATTGTTCTATACTCAGTATAGAAGGTTTACTTATGCATTACAAGTGGAAATGCATAGGAAGTATGATCTCAGGCCTAGGTAGAAAGATGTTAACCAGGAAAGTTAGCCACAAACTAAGAAGTTGAGCTCAAGTATTTCTATGTATAAAGTCAAAGAAATACAAAATATCATCAAGATTAAAGAAGTTGGTGAAAGTTCAAAAGAATAAAAAGAGGAGAATGAGCTCGAGGAGTCCATTTCATCCTTAAATTTTGAGAAATAACTTTCCAAAATCAAGATCTCGGTCCCATTGGTCAAATTGGCTAAAAACACTTCATACCACAAGCAGATTGAAAACCTTATACAAGGGAAAATCCCAACAAGTCCACCTGACACTGTGAATTTATAAGATGAGCCTCCTACAATAGTATTTGGTCTTTATAAAGATGATAAAGAGGAATCAATTTCACCCTTCTATGTGACCCTAAATGTTCATGATAAGATGCTACACATTTGTATACTCAACTCTGGTGCATTTCACAACCTCATGCCAAAAGTTGTAATGGAGAAATTGGGGTTAGAAATAACCAGTCCTTACCATGACCTCTACTATTTCAATTCTAGGAAAGGGAATTGTCATGGACTGATTAAAGATATGTTAGTTTCTTTGGCTCAACTTCCTATTAAGAGAATTATGATGGATGTGGTGGTAGATGATGTACCTGTGAAATATGGGATGCTACTATATAGAACTTGGGATAGAAATCTAGGAGGTACAATGTAAATAGAAATGACCTATTCCATTGTACCAATCTTTGGAGGAGAAAATAGAATATTATACAAATAAACAAAGTTTTCTTATGTAGTAAGTAACCAAAATAACTCTATAAATCACCCTATATATGATGTTGATGAAGACCTAGGGTGTTGCATCTTATCAGTAAATGAAGAGAACAAAGAATCCTTGGCTCAGATAGTTCATGTTATGAGCCTTGCCCAAGAGACACATGGTATATGGAAAATGTACTTTTATGGATCATTGTTATCCCTGATTTCTAGGGATAACTAAGGAGATTATGTATCGAGGCCATCAAGTTGCGGACATGGAGTACTGAGAAAATGATGGCTGACAGCGTCCACTTTCACAGACAGAGGCCCATTTCCCCACCACAAATCTTAGGTTCATCATGATGGTACCCTCCACATCAACTTTCTTCCAAAAGATGATGGGTCTTGCTCCATGAGGTACAATTCAGGTATTGTGGTATATGTCACTTTAATATTTCAAAAATTTGAGTATGTTTCATTTAAATCTTCTTTTGATTATACAATGTTTTCTTCAAAGTTATGTTTTTTTCCCTATTTTACCTTAGTGGTTGAAATTGTGCCCTAGTAAGTGGTCACCCTTAGGGATGGGTTTGCTACTGGAAGGTCTCCTTGACAAATCATCGTTCCACTCTCGATCATACTTATCATTTTTCATCGTTTCATTCCTTGTCCGTCTCCTTATCTTTTGGTATTTTCAAGTGTATTGACCCAAGAAGGGATTGTAAAAGAAGGGGATGAAGGCCCAAAGGTTTGTAGCTAGAAAAAAACAAAATCAAATCATAAACCTTCTATATACTTGCTGAGGCATCCCGAGGACAATAAAATGTCCCTCATAAGAAACTAATGGGACCTATAAAAAATAACAATATAAAAATTCCAACCAAGGTACAGTGTGTGTGGGAAATGTTTTTCATGCTTAGGTAGAAGTCCCAAACATTATCTTCAACTTGGGGAAGCATAATGTGACTAGGGTAGAGTCAAGGTGAGAAATTGTTTTCATTCTTAGTTAGAATCCTCACCTTGGCTTCTATTATCACATGAAGTTGTCAAGGGTCATAGGTGGGTGTCGGAAATGCTTGAGTCTATAATTCCTTTCCATGTCTCTCTCCTTTTCGCAGACTAGGTCTTGAAGTTTGTCCCTTTCGATTGTAAAATCAGTGTTGGTTTGCCCCTTTTTCATTTGTGCACCCTGGTTTCCCTTAATGTCTTACCCGAAAGAAATCTCGGCCCCAAGCCCCTCTGTTTTTCTCCAAGGACGAACACTAATCTCCTTTGTTGAAGTCACTGGTCTTCCTGTTTTCCCAGCCCACAACAAAGTTACCCAAATCCTTGATCGTGAATGCGACAGTCATGAACACAAAGCACAACTTTCTTAACAGTCTGTTTCAGGATTGAATCATAAGCAGAAGGTAGTTTTAATATTTTAGCGGCGAAGATTCCAAGAACAGTCCAGATCAACAGATCACAGGCATAAGGGAGTGCAAACTTGCGTGAAGTATAGCGCAAGAGAAAAAGGCCCTGAAGTGAATATGAATCGTTTATCTTAAAGGGGTCAGGTGGCAGTCGATCCAAGCCTTCGGGGAAATGAGCTTTGGGAGATTTGAAATAAGAAATGAGAAAAGGGTCGAAATCCTCAATGCCCAAAGTCCTGAAGACCCAAAGCTCCGAAGTCCTAAAGACCCGAAGTGCCGAAGTCCCGAAGTGTCGAAGCACATGACACACTCTCATCAGGCATGACACATGGCACTATTTCTGGGTCATTCAGTCATGGCCATGTCACCCTCCTTATCCTGACACATCAACAGACGTGACATCATATGACATCATCTAGACCACCCATCAGTGGGACATGTGGCATAAATTTATGATCTCTAGCCAAGGGCCAAAACTAATTCTCGGTCGTTCGATTCATGAGGACACGCATTAGTATATCACCAGCTCTGGGTAAAAGCTTTTGGGAGCCCAGGTTTGAGATTTGATTTTCCCGGAGTCTGGAGATCCGAAAAGTGTCTTAACCATTGATCTCAGGGAGCCACGCATCATCAGATCCCTAGCTCCAGAGAATTTTCTTGGAGCAAATAAAGATTGACTATTGAAAGGCCCGAAGCCCGAATCATGAAGCAGATCTCGACCGTCGATTTGAAAAGGTAAGATCTGATCCACTAATTTGGAGGGGCAGATTTGAGTTGATGATCATGAAGCCTCACCAAGATCATGATATCGATGACCACAATCCATTATGGGAACGCAACATGCTCGGGCGATAATTTTCATGAGCGGTCCCACAATTGAAACCATGGTAAGTCAAAGGTGTATGTGGTGAAGGGAGATGGATTGCGGGCCCAAAAGTGGTATAAATCCAAACCACTTTTGAGTGGCCCCGCAATTACGTGCTCATATAACATCCTATCCAAGAGCAATGTGTGGTCGCTCCCTGAACATTAAGCCACATCGCAATCTCGAGAAATGCAGTTAATGAAAGAAGAGATGGTGGTTGAAACCTCGGCTCACTCCATAAATATAAGGCATGGGAGGCTCAGCCATGGGGACTGAACCATCATCCCGTGGTACCCCTGTGGACAGATTTTCCTGTAGACCCATGTCAATCTGAGCTCGCGTCTGATGGAGGGATACATGCATAGTATGACAGAAGACTTCTCCAAGCAAAGATTTGAATTTGGTGATCAGATCACACTCCTGAGAGTCGAGCACTGATCCGAGTATAAAATAAATCAATTTAGAATTTGTAAGGGGGGGGGAGTTTTGGCCCAGACCGGGGAAATCTTTGAGAGTTGTTATGACTATATTTTTGTTGTAAGCCTGAGGGCCTGGATTGTAAATTGTTATGTTAATGAAGATTCCTTTAAGTTGATATATCAGACCGTCTTCTTAGTTTTCATTTTTTGTTTCTCTTTGTCTGGATGCAATATCTCTGATTTATGGATTCCTGTGGTGATGGAGGATCTGTTGTCGCCATGCCCATCTTTCATGGTTCATCAGACATTTTTGTTGCTCGTTCCTGTCTGGATGTAATATCTCTGATTTATGGATTCCTGAGGCGATGGAGGATATGTTGTCGTCATGCCCATTTTTCATGGTTCAACAAACGTTTCTGTCTGAATGTAATCTCTCTGATTTATGGATTCCTGAGGCAATGGAGGATGTGTTTCTGTCATTCCCATCTTTCATGGTTTAGCAAACATCCTATGTTTTTCTTCTTGTCTAGATCATTGTAAGCCCCCTGATTTCTGGATTACTGAGGCGGTAGAGGATTTGTTGTCATCTGACCCATTTTTTATGGTTTATCATTCAGACACTTTCTGCCTTTCTCCTTCCCACCACCACTTAAATCCTTTGTCTGATAGGGAGCTTAAATTCCCTCATTGAGCAGACTATTTATGACTCCATAGCCCAATGGCCCATCACTGATATGCAGTGATCTCCATTGTCTTTCCTTTCCTTATAGTCTCGGTGACTCACCCACTCACACCCTTTTAATCCACAAACATTATGATGGGTATTGGGCTTATCCTCTTGTAGTTAGAGGGTGACTCTCAGTGCTAACATTCATGGAATCATTGTTGGGGAACGAATTGAAGACATTTCCCTAGGATTGAAAGACAAAGCTTACTGATTCTGAAGGTGCTTCAGAACTCAATACATCAAAGATTGTAACCTGCACTTGGCAACTCCACTGTGGTGACCCCACTATTTCGAATCCACTGTTCAGTTGTGGCTCTGAAATTCAGATGCACGAGGTCCACTTTGTAGCTTCTTCTAGCTACACCTGAAGCTGACCCATAAAGATTATCAGAACATAAAGCTTTCTAAAGAAGGCTTTTCGTTGTTGTTCCTGATTGAAAAGCTCTCTGGGAGAACGATAATGACCAGATCTAGTCTTTAATGGTGAAAAACGACCAGACACTTTCAGACTACACATATTTCACCATGGCGAATCCACTGTTTTGAAATGGAAAATATTTTGGCTCTGAGGTTTTATCCTTTTAATTTCTCTTCTATTCCCTATTTTCCAAATGTTGTCCCTACTTTTGGTGAGTGGGGTGATTTTCTGCCCAGGTTTAGAGAACATAGAGATGAAATCCATGCTGAGCATCTGCTTGAGTTTCATAAACTCATGCATCAATGGGAAATACATAATTAGGATGTCCTGATGAAGATTTTCAGGTTCTCATTAGAGGGAGATGCTCATGAGTGGTTTCACTACTTTCTCCCTGCTAGCATCTCCTCCCTGGAATAGTTTCATGCATCTTTTAATATGCATTGTCAGAAGTTTTATTCGTCTGAGTTAATTTGTCATAGTTGTTGTGAGGAATATAAAGACTGTGTTCAAGATATAATTGATTCTTATGAAAGATGTGAGGATGAGGGGTATACCTCGGAGGAGTTGATAAATTTGGTAAAATCACTTTCTGTAAGAATATAGGAATTGGAGGCAGATTTCACTCGCTGCTCTTATTAAGAAAATGTAGATGATATTCCGGTCCTTGAAACAGATGTTCTTGGAAACCCTTATTACGATGAAGAAGTGATTTTGGATACTGACCAATAACAAACATTGTTTTATGGATATCCCAGCAAATATGATGAAGAGAAGAGATTTTCTACGGTTCCTATTTATAGTGATTGTGAAACTGATCCTGGGGAGATCCATGAAGGAGAAAAGGATGAGACACATCTCTCAGCTATCTTGGCTCAAAGTTTTTCCCCTTTCAATTTCTCATCCATATCTGGTTATCCACATCCAGTGCTAGATAGAAATGAATGGGATTATTATCTTCTGAGATTCAGAGGAAGTGAGCATGACGATCCCGGTAAGCACTTATTCAATTTTCATAGATGCATGATTGAACATGAATTTGTTCACAAGTATGTCTTGATCAAGATGTTCAAATTTTATTTGGAGGGAGATGCTCCTGAATGGTGTAAATCTCTCCATGTTGCTAGTATCCATTCTTTGAAGGATTTTCACAATGTTTTCAATGCATATTACGTGAAGAGTTACCTGTCTCATCTTATTTTGGGTCACTGTTGTAAGAAGTTTGCATTCTACATCTAACAGATGATATAGTCTTTCTCGTGTGATGAGTTTGGTGAAGATCTAATTAAAAGATAAAGGACAAAAGTGAGTATTTTGCAGTTGTGGATGAAAGATTTTCTCCTTCTATTTCCCAAGAAGACATCCTTCCAGATATGATTGATGATAGCGTTGATGAATGAAAATATATAGATGCATTATATTCTGCCCCTAGTACACTTTCCATCTCATATTTAAAAGAAGAGATGGTTGTGGAGGATGATTCTTCTCTTTTCCTTCAAGAGGTTCCCCATGATGTATTTTCACTTGGGAGTGAAGAGAAGAATCTAGAGGTTTCTCATTTTCTTGTGAAAAATAAAAGAGTTGTGCGCTCACCTATCTTTGAAGAGTATTCGGATGAAGAAGAGAAGATCCCTACATCATGTTTTGATGACTTGGGAAGTAGCCAGCCTGTGTATGATGGCTATGAATCAGATTCTGATGTGGAAATCAACCATCCTGGTTCCACAAATGACATTCAACAACATGTTAAATAGAAGCATCCAGTGACTGATATACACGAAGAGATCCCTTTCCCTCATCTAGCAGATGTTATCGAAGCAGACAAAGAAAAAGTGGATCAAAATCCTGCATCATTCTTTCACTCACATGTGCCTTCCACAAACGTTCAGCCAAAGGTGAGCAGTTGTAAGGAAAAGCATGTTTTATGTTACCAATCCAGTAGGTTTTGTCACCTATTTTATGACCCTATAGGGAAGTACATGGACTGGCATTTTTTCTAGTTATTGAATCCTCCAAACTATATCTTGCCTTCAGCACTAGGAGGAGAACTGGAAAATGTAATCGATTTGCTATCACAGTTTCATTATCTTTTAGTGATCAGTGACAGAGTAAATAAGTTTTTAGTTAGGAGGTTACTTGACTAGCTTTGGAGGAAGTCCACTTTCACCTATCACTTTGTAAAAATCAGTTAGTCTAGGAGTGTACATAAATAATCTCCTTCTGGAGCCCATGTGTTTGTGTTCATTTCTAGTAGACTAGTGAACATATTTCCCCGTTTTCTTCGGTGAAAGTTTTGAGCTAGAATCCATAGCCCAACAGCTAAGGCACTAGAACTACGTGTTCTTGGCAGCTCGCAAGGAGCATGCCATCCCTTGTGGAGCCAAATGTTATCACATGAAGTTGTCAAGGGCCGTAGGTGGGTGTCAGAAATTCTTGAGTCTATAATTCCTTGCCCTGTCTCTCTCCTTTTCATAAGCCAGGGCTTGAAGTCTGTCCCTTTTGACTGTAAAATCGGTGTTGGTTTGCCCCTTTTTCATTTGTGCGCTCTAGTTTCCCTTAATTTCTTACCCAAAATAAATCTTGGCCCTAAGCCCCTTTGTTTTTCTCCAAGGATGAACACTATTCACCTTTGTTGCAGTCACTAGTCTTCCTGTTTTCCCAGCCCACAACAAAGTTACCCAAACCCTTGATCCTGCAGGCCACAACCATGAACACAAAGCGTAGCTTTCTTAACAGTCTATTTTAGGATTGAAGCATAAGCATAAGGTATTTTTAAGCTTTTAGTGACGAAGATTCCAAGAACAACCCATATCAGCGGATCACGGGCGTTAGGGAGTGAAAAATTGCATGAAGTATAGCGCCAGAGAAAAGGCCCCAAAGTGAATATGAATCATTGATCTTAAAGGGGTCAGGTGGAAATTGATCCAAGCCTTTCGAGAAATGAGCTTTGAGAGATTCAAAATAATAAATTAGAAAAGCGTTGAAGTCCCGAAGTCCCAAAGACTCGAAGCACCGAAGTCCCGAAGACCTGAAGCGCCGAAGTCCTGAAGTGTCGAAGCACGTGACACACTCTCATCAAGCATGATGCGTGGCACTCTTTCCAAGTTATTTGGTCATGGCCATGTCACCCTCCTTATCATGACACATCAACAGACGTGACATGATATGACATCATCTGGACCAACCATCACCGGGACATGTGGCATAAATCCATTAGCTCCGGCCAAAGGCCTGAAGTAATCCTTGATCGTTCGAGTCATGAGGACACATGGCAGCATATCACCAGCTCTGGGTAAAATATTTTGGGAGCCCAGGTTTGAGATTTTATTTTTTGGGAGTCCGGAGACATGAAAAGTGTCTCAGCCAATGATCTCAGAGAGCCATGCGTCATCAGATCCCTAGCTCTAGAGAATTTGCTTGGAGAAAATAAAGTTAGACTATTGAAAGGCCTGAAGCCCAAATCACGAAGCAGATCTTGGCTGTCGATTTGAAAAGGTAAGATATGATCCACTGATTTGGAGGGGGCATATTTGAGTCGATGATCGTGAAGCCTCATCCAATATCATGATATCGACGACCATAGTCCATTGCAGGAATGCAACATTATTGGGCAATAATTTTCTTGAGCGGTCCCACAATTGAAACCATGCTACATCAAAGGAGATACATGGCGAAGGGAGATGGATTGCGGGCCCAAAAGTGGTATAACTCCAAACCACCTTTGAGTGGCCCCACAATCACGTGCTCATATAACATCATATCCAAGAGAAATGTGTGGCCTCCCACTAAGCATTAATTTGTGTTGCAATCTCGAGAAAAGGTAGTTAATGAAAGAAGAGATGGTGGTTGAAACCTTGGCTCACTCCATAAATGGAAGGCATGGGAGGCCCGACTGTGGAGATTGAACCATCAGCTCGTGGTAGCCCTATGAACAGATTTTCCTACAGACCCATGTCGATCTGAGCTTGTGTCCGATGAAGGGATACATGCACAGTCTGATAGAAGATTTCTCCAAGAAAAACTTTGAATGTGGTGATTAGATCACACTCCTGAGAATCGAGCACTGATCTGAGTATAAAAGAAATCAATTTAGAATTTTTAAGGTGGGGGGGGGAGTTTTGGCCCAGATTGAGGGAAGCTTTGAGAGCTGTTATGACTGTATTTTTGTTGTAAGCCTGAGGGCTTGGATTGTAAATGTGTATGTTAATGAAGATTCCTTTAAGTTTTTATATTAGTCTGTCTTCTTAGTTTTCATTTTTTGTTTCTCTTTCTTGTCTGGATGTAATCTCTCTGATTTATGGATTCCTGAGGTGATGGAGGATCTATTTTCATCATGCCCATATTTCATGGTTCAACAAATGTTTATGTTTCCCGTTCCTTTCTGATTTATGGATTCCTGAGGTGATGGAGGATCTATTGTCGTCATGCCCATATTTCATGGTTCAACAAACGTTTTTGTTTCTTGTTCCTGTTTGAATGTAATCTCTCTGATTTATGGATTCCTGAGGCGATGGAGAATTTGTTTCTGTCATGCCCATCTTTCATGGTTCAACATACGTCCTATGTTTTTCTTCTTGTCTGGATCGTTGTAAACCCCTTGATTTATAGATTCCCGAGGCGATAAAGGATTTATTGTCATCTTGCCCATTTTTTATGGTTTATTGTTCAGACACTTTTTGCCTTTCTCCTTCCCACTACCACTTAAATCCTTTGTCTGATAGCGAGCTTAAATTCCTTCATTGATCAGATTGTTTATGACTCCATATCCTAATGGCCCATCACTGGTCTGTCGTTATCTTCGTTTTTTTTCCTTTCCTTAAAGTCTCGCTGACTCACCCACTCACACCCTTTTAATCCACAAACATTCTGATGGGTACTGGGCTTATCCTGTTGCAGTCGGAGGGTGACTCTCAGTGCTAACATCTTCAACCTGGAAACATCTAAAAAGAAAGAAAAGAAAGGAAATAAATGGGTTTGGGAAAAGGATGCATTGAAAACGAAGGTGCAACATACTCTCTAAAAATACACCCATAAATGAGACAATATGAACCCTTGTATGTCATGAACCCCATGCCAAAAAGTTTTAACCCCCCATCCACTTCATATTCTACACATGACTTAGAGAGGTTTCTACCTAGGAAAAACTCCTTGACTTAAGGACCGATTCACTGAATAAGTCACTTTGTCAACCCTCCCATACTTAAACTTAGAAAATTGCATTGGGTCTTTGAGCACCTATTTAATTTGATGAGATAGTTTTTGGTGTACATGCTTGAATGGATCTTATATTAAATGTGATTTTACTTTCCATGATTCTTTGACTTGATATCCTTGGAGGGCGCACTTGTCTGTCTTTGTAGGACCTTGATTGGTGGACGATTTGGAGGAACAATCCCAACTTGGGCCTTCATTGGGGAAAGAAGCCCACAGGTTGGATATCATAGTCTGCACACTAGATTATGATGATCTCCTTTCAAGGCTTGAGAGATACCTCACAATACCTCTCATATCTTTTCAACACCCCAACGATTTTCCTTTGGATGCTAGAGTTCTACATCTTGTGGCTTGACATCTTGTTGGGGCTAGGGTTTGGTGGTGGTGGTGTTGACTTGATTGACACTTGGCACTTTTTGATGAGGAGATGACTAAATTTATGTAGGAGGCCCTAGCATACAATGTGTAGGCCTTTTGATGCCCAATGTTTCATCCCCAAGCTCAATGACTTGCTCCAGGTGCCAAAATGTTTCCCTAGAAGGGTGACATCATGCTTTTCTAGGGATTTCTTATGCGCAAATTAAATTTTGAAGTTGTGAAGGGGAAAAATAAAAGGATATGTCTCCCTCATTTTGTGGTTAACTCTTATTAAGTGGAAGAACACTTTTTAGAAGTTTTGTATAAACAAGAATCATTTCATTTCATTTTAAACATAGCTCTCCCATTTTGAGAAGGATGCTTGGCTGAAATTTGCACCCTGTTTGGGAAACTTGGAGATCTCTCTCTTGTGAAAGTTTCTTTCGGTGATTTCTCTTGGTATATTGTGGACCGAATATGGTGCACACCTCTTGGAGGCTCACTCTCTTGCTTGTGGATGGATATGTTTTGGTAAACTAGGGTTTGATCTTCCATCTTATGGAATTGGTAAGGAAATTTCTGCATTTATTGGTGTTTTCTTCTTGTTCTATTCTATTCTTGTTTGAAACCCTAGGAGGAGTATAATTTCATACACCCTCTAAAAGTTCATCTCATTTCTAGTTGACAAGTCATTTTAACCAAGGTTTCTAGGAGGCGTACAAGGGTGTACACCCTCCTAGATTTTCCTTAGTTTGATTTACATTCCATAGGGAGTAAAAGGGATTACAGCCCTAGGGATATTTTGAATCTAAATCAAACATTGAAGCCTCCATTTACCCAAATATTAAAGGCACTAATCTGAAATTTTCATTGGAGAAATAAATAACTTGCATTGGGTAACGTGATTTTATGAGATTTTCAAATTGTTTGAAGTGGAATCAATTCTATGCTATACTAGCTTGCTTGAGCCACTAGGGTTTCCTATTTGGATAAGGATGTCTTACTGTTGTTATAAAATTAAATATAAAACCATTAGAGATGCAAAAAAATTCTCTCAAACTTTTACTTTTTCTCTCTTTTCAGCTGTCAGAATTTGCTAGAAAGATGTCATAATAATCTACTTGTCATTTAACATCTTTTGGGTGGTTTACGTGTAATTTTTGGTGGTTATAATTTTTTACTATAGAAATTTTTTTCTACATCCATAAAGCTATTATAATATATCTGAAATAACATATTTGAACAACCCTATATTGTTGCTAAAGTCTTTCTCTATCTCACTTGAGTTATACTAGTCATTTCTAGTTTATCTCTTGCATATTTAAATATACTTTTAGTGATGTATTTAGAAGATTTGATTGTCATTTACTTGTTGAATTAAATCATTGTTTACTTCTACTATATAGGACATAAATCTTCACTTTCTTTTCCATTGGATATCTTTGCTTGTATACTTGTCTTTTCTTGTGTCTCAAGAAAGTACAACAATCTTCTGTAGGTACACTACTTCTTGGAAACCTTCCCTCATCAACAAGACTTCATCGCAAGCCTTCCATATCTTCACAAATTGGCCTATAGCGGCTTCATCCTTCATCACCTCACTTTCCATCTTAATCCCCCTAGGTTCACCCGAGACTCCCCCATTGTGTAGGATTTCTCCTTCACTAAAGCGAGGAGAGGGTTTATCTAAGTTGACAGTGCGTAGACTCTCCCATAGTTCTCTCCATCTTGTGGATTGGGTCGGGATTTCCCCAACCTAAAATTTGTACGATAACTAAGCATATTCAAAGGAGGGAGTAGGATCTGGAGTAGTCCTTATTCCCCCCAAAAAGAAGAAATTAATTTTTCCTACAAGTTAGAGTTTGAAGCTACTAATAATGTAGCTGAATATGAAACCTTGCTTTTGGGTTTAGAAACAACAAGGAAGATGTAGATTACTTAGTTGGTATCCTTTAGATATTTTGAGGTCATGGTTCAAAAAATCAAAGTTGGATATGAGACAAGATACCCCATGATGAGAGCCTACATAAATCAGGTATCAGATTTAATTAACAATTTTTACAAAGCTTTTAATATCACTTCTCTCTTAAGAGAATTTAATCAACAAGCTTATTTGTTAGAAATAACAACTAGTACTTTAAAGGCCCTTTCCCATCCTCGGATGAGATATTAGATTGAGATGAGGTATATACCTTCCATCCATTATAATATAAAGTATTGACAAGTCTTTGAAGATGATAAACAGATCAAAATATTCCTGGAACTCATAGATGAATTTTCCAAGACATATGTAGATTCGGGTGATGAAGAAAAAGGGGAAGTTTTGGTTGAAGTAGAGATGAAAATGACTTATGATTTTAGTGAATACATGGATGGTCAAAAAGTAGTCCAACTAAAGAATAATTTTATCCCTAAAGAACTAGTCCTCTGGAACAACTTTTTGATAGAAATGATGTGCCCATAAAGCCTACAGTGATGCAAAAAGATGACAACGCTGAAGAATGCAACATTGGGATAGAGAGGGAACCAAAATTTATAAGATTGTTCAAATAAATATCCCCTAAGCACAAGGCTACATACCTACAATTATTCAAGGAATATGTATATGTATTTGCTTGGAAATATGAAGACCTAAAAACATATGATGCTAGCATTATACAACACTAGGTACCACTCAATCCTGGCACTAATCCTTTTAGGTAGAAGTTATGACAAGTCAACCCCTTGTTTCTACCAACCATTGAGAAAGAGGTGAGGAAGTTACTTGATGCTCAAATCATCATCCCCCTAAGGTATTCAGAATGGGTGGCTAATTTGGTCCTAGTTAATAAGAAGAGTGGAGAGATAAGGCTTGTTGGCCCTTGACAAAGTTTTGGAGATCCTTGGTCATGTTTGACCTCTTTTGGGAATTTGACAGGATGGTCGAAGGAAGAGCGCAAGTTGAAGAGAAGGTCAGGGGATCTCAGCCCCTTTTTAGGGAATTTTTTGGGATTAGGGTTTATGTAATGGGTATGGGATGTCGGCCCATGGGTTTACCCATGTTTAGGCCTATTTTGTAATGTATAAATAGATAACTAGGCGATGTAAGAAGGAGCCAGTTGTAGGCCATTGTACTAAGGAGAATAATTGTGAATGCTTTGTGCATACTATGTGTTAAGGACTTGCAGAGCTAAGTGCAAGTGATTGTAAGAAGATTGTGTATAGACAATAAGAAGGCTTTGTGCTTAAACCTAGCTCGGGGAAGGAGGATTTGGCGAGGTGCGCGCAGATCCACTATCCTCCGTGGAGTAGGGTTTTGATGCTATGTGCTTGTAGAAGATTGAGAGAAGATAATAAACAAGAGAAGAGTTGGTGGATGTAGCCTGAGGCTGGGGGTGAACCATGTATATCCTGTGTTATGGTTTTTTTGTGCATTATGGTTGTATGTTGGTGATGAGATTTATGCTTAGTGTCAATATATTTATGTATGATCCATCTGGTATAATATCTTAGAGATTAGTAATCTTAATTAATGCTAGACACTAGTGCATTTGGGTCAAATTCTGATGGCGTGTTTGATGCAATTGCCACATTCTATTGTCGAAATATCGACAAACCTCGGACCCCCTCAAACGTCATTTCACAGGACGTCGTTTTTCCGACGACCTAGTTTTTGTCGGTATTGCGACGTTATATGACGCCACGTGTCATCATAAATTGGATTGTCCAGCCCTATATTGAGGTCGTAAGACCGACATCTAGGGATGTTTCAAACGTGGCAATACCGACGTGTCAAACGTGGCAAGTGAGACGTTTCAGACGTGGCACAATCGACGTTTCATACGTGGAAAGACCGACGTTTTAAACGTGGCAAGTGAGACGTTTCAAACATGGCAAGACCGACGTTTCAAACATGGAAAGTGAGATGTTTCAGACGTGGCAAGAGAGACATTTCAAAGGTGGAAAAAGAGACGTTCTTAAGGTGGCAAGAGAGACGTTTTAAAGGTGGAAAGAGAGACATTTCAGAGGTGGCAAGAGACACGTTCTGAAGGTGGCAAGACCGACGGGACGAGGCATTAGCTCCGACGTGGTT
>SNQJ01S0042525.1:0-23194 GCA_010110895.2 Picea sitchensis
TATTTGACCTTCAAATACGGGAATATAAAAATTAACCTGTACCTTGAAAGGCGAGGTGCCTCCAAATTGGCCACTTGATGAAGATGCACTTGATGCTATCGGTAGGTGTTGAAGGATGTGGGAAAAATTCTCCATCATTTCGTCCCTCTGTCGCGTGAGAGCTTGCTGAAGCAACAGACTGATAGGATCGTCTGCTCCGTCGATTTTCTTTTCTTCTACCATTGAGGGTTTCTTGGGTGTGTGAGAGTGATTGTATTTAAGAGAGACAAGCTCGAGACCCAACTTTCTATACTCGGACCTCGTCGGGGACATGCACTAAAAAAAACAATCAAGAGAAGCCTGCTCTGATACCCTTGATCCGGATTAATTTCGGCACGAAATGAGAGCGGAGATATAACACATAAATATAACAGAGATATAGAGGAAATAAAAAGAGTCACAGATATATAGTAATACACGATTTCTATTAATGAAATAAATGTACAGAGACTGTAAAAATACAGAGTGAAAGACTCGCTAGAATGGTGTCAGCTTATCTCTGAGAAGAGATGTGACGGCTACTCGCATTCGCAAGAATATGATTACAATGAGGCTCTGAAGGCCATTTTACAATAAGCAGGAATGCCAAAAACCCCAGACATCCAAAAAACCTAACCCTGAGAGATTAAGCGCCAAAAGTCATGTGGGCCCCATTTGGGTAAGTTGGTGCATCAACTTCCTGGGGTCGTAACTTTTGCATACAATCTCCGTTTAGGGTGCATGATAGCTCGTTGGAAAGATCTATCCGAGGCCTAAAACACTCGAGACAAAATAGCATCATAGATGCTATTTTGCAAGAGAAACATACCCAAAAAAACATCGTATAGGGCCTCAAAATGGCCCCGGAATTTCAGGACCTGAAAAAACTACTAAAAATAGTAAATTGTCAAAATTACCAAAAACATGTTTTGGGCCATTTGGAGAAGGTGGGTGGCCACCGATATCCACTTGTATCAGCATCCCAGGTAAATCCTCTGGAAATATGTCCACAAACTCCTTCACCACCTAAAGGTGTTCTAGACCTTCCACTACAACCTTTTCGTTTAGTGCAAGGATCACATAAAGCTTGCTCCCCTTGCGCATACTCTTCCGTAACTGTAAGGAAGAGATGAACCTCAGGGAAACTCCCTAGTTCCATCCTACTATCACATGTCTCTGTCCTTCGTCATTGACCAAGCTCAACTGTTTCGTCTTACAGTTGAGTATCTCCTCATGCGATTCCAACCAATCCATACCAATCACAACACCATAAGATCCTAAGATTGTGACATACAGGTTGACCCTTGTGACAAACTCTCCCAGGTTAAGGGAACAGCCCGCAACTTTTCCTCCAACCTTCTGTTTGGCTACTGAAGCCATCTCTACGAAGCTAAACTCATTCTGATCAACTGCCTTTACCTTAATCCTTTTTAGCGCTGCACCAGAAATGAAACTCTCAGTAGCACCAGGATCTATCAAAATACTAAGGGTCTAGTCAGCGATAATACCTGTCGTCTCAAGCACAGTCGACTGGTGCTATGCCTGGTGGTTATTCACCGCCGCATGAATCTGATGGGCCTTGCCCATATCTCCCACTGTAGTGGGTCTGGCTGATCCGGACACTCTGGTCCTCTCCATAGGACAATCACACTGGTAGTGTGGCTCCCCACACGTCCAACACCCCTTCTTCGGCCCAGTATTCCTGGTACCCGAAGTGGAAGATGACGGCCCACTGGCCTGGAACCCTAGTCTGTTTTGATGAACAGGCCTAAATTGTTGCTGCTGCGGGCGACGTTGCTGCTGAAGCTGTGGTCCCCGATAAGGTGTCCGCTGCTGAGGAGGCGGTCATCGGGGTGTAGTGAAAGTGGATCCCCTCTGGAAGCCACGATATCCCAACGTATGTCTCACTGGTGTCTAATGCTGCAGTGTTCCAGATGAACCCTGCCCTGCTGGTCTCGCTGGAGTCCTGGTCTAACCCCCACTGATAAGCTCCTCCTCTACTATAAGGGCCTTCTAGATGGCATCGTGCAAGGTTTGAGGCATCAAAATCCTAACCTTTGCATGCAGGCTGTCGTTAAGGCCAAACACAAACCTGTTGAACTTAAGTTTCTCCGTGTTAAGGTGTAGAGCATACTGGAGCATCTCCATAAAACGAGCCTCGTACTCGAGCACCGTATTACCTCCCTGTCGTAAGGCGTTGAACTCATTGTGCTGACGCTCAATGAATTCCACAGAAAGGTACCTCTCTCGGAACTGTTCCTCGAACAGTTCCCATGAAACGTCTTCGATAGCCATGGTCAGCTACGGTAGGAGTGTCTTCCACCATAGAAGAGCGCTCCCCTTCAGTTGAAAAACTGCCATGCAGAACTTCATGTTGGAGGTATAATCGCAAAGTGAGAAGCACATCGCCATATTCTCCAACCATGCCTCGGCGGCTGCTCCATCCGGGGCACCAAAGAACTCAGGAAATTTAACCTTCTCGAGTTCACGGTGAATGCCACCAGTAACAGCCAGAGTGTGCGATGGAACCTCAGCGGGTGCCAGTGCAATGGCCTCATCTTTGTCCAAGAGGCTAATCAGTGCCTCGGACATGTGTAAAAAATATCTCATCATCCTGACCATGTCGCCAACTGCTATCTGCTCCTATTCGAGAACCTTCTCATCTCCCTGGGGGTTAGATCCCTCAGGTGTGGATGCTACTGGAGGCGTCACGCCTCCTTCCCTAGCACCCCATTGTCTTCCTTCACGGCGTCCTCTAACCATGATTTCCTGTACCCACACAATCAAATCGATCTATAATCAAATCAAATCATGTCAACGAAAGCCATAGCGAATCCCAAGTCGCGGGTCGAACCCGCTCTGATACCATATGTAATGATCCTCCTCGTTACGACAACAACCTCTTGTAACAAGTGCAATTTTTTTTTTTGTGTGTGCGTGTCTATACAAGGATAATGAATACATTCGAATCTGCATCACCATACGGCGATGAACATGATGCATGCAATGCGATGACAACATAGAGATCTAAGACGCACATAAACCTCTGCAAGCAATGAACGACAATCAATCGACTAATAATAAGACTGACTACCCACCCGTCCTACCCTGCAATGGTTAGGACCTCCAGGACACATAAGAAATGATCAAGCCTAAGTTCCCATCGATTTTAACCATTTAAGGTCTCAGGGTTGGCAACTATTCTGAGGAACATGGAGGTGTCTACATCCCGCACGGCACAAGTAGACCAAGCCATTAAAGATTACAACCATGTACATCAATAATTAAGTTCGACAAAATTAAATGCATGACCACATCCTCTATGGAAGATGCAAGTCAGAAGGACTCTGACATTGACCAAACATATTAAGACTCAAAGATATTATTTACAGACCAATTACTCCATTTGAATTCCATTAATTGGCAAGTTACCAACCCAACCTTAAATGATGTACATTTAGTGAATTACAAATCCCCGTTTACTGAATCATGATAATTGATTTCACTTAGATTCAAGGTCCCTACATTTTATAGGTTATCATTCATAATGAAAATCCATAACATCACCATAACATAACCATATCGTTGCTTCCTAGATTACAATAACATTGCAATTAAAGTAACGAGGCTTTATATTTTAATTGTTATTATCAACAATAAAACTACAAAATCCTGACCATAAATAACCATATCGTCACTTTTATATTGTGATAGCATTGCAATTTATCTAATAATAACTTTACTCTAATTGTTATCATCAACAATGGAACTACAATATTATTACCATAAACGACAACCCGTTACATTTTGAATTACCATCATTTGCAATGAAAATAATCATCTTACAAGACAATGACAACTAAACAACCAGTAAGGAAAATAATTCAGTCTAATATGACCTCCAAAGTGGGCCCAACCTGGCATGTCTACGGTGCATAAAGACCTTACCATAAAATTTAAATTGTTTTAACCCAACTCATTGAGCCATTTTAAATTACAAGCAGGGCATCGAGATATTGTTTAATCCATCTTGCCTTAAATATTAATGATTGCTATGAGTGTTTGTTTTAAGGTTGATGGGTAATAATCATGTAGGTGTATAAAAATGTCCCCAGAAGAGATTTATGTACATCTGAGCCCTCCTTGCCCCAAATTCTCATTCCACTAAAACAATAGAGAAACACTTCAAGACTCTAACTATGCTAATAAAAAACATAACAGTTCCTTACCATGTAAAGACATCTAATTAAAAATTGCCAGGATAGGAAATAATATAAATAACAGTTTCACTACTACTAAATATTTCATATACGGATATAAATTACCATATAAAGATATCTAAAATAAGGGCCCTTGGGGAGAAAGGAATAGGATGTGGGCTACAACTACAGGCGACGACCATTTCATCAGCTAAATCTACAAGGGATTCTATAAATCTGGAGGCAATTACATCCAAGGTGATCTGAAAAGAAGTGACTGGTCAGATTCAACTACAACCCTGAGGTTGTTCGGGGATTACAATGAGGATAAACTTCCCTAAATAAAGCAACTTTTCTACTAAAAGCGGTTAAAGAATTACTACCAGGTAAGGGGGAAGGTAAAACGCAGGGCACTGACACTTAGCCAGCTGGCGGCCCAGGCTGAAGTCTCTAAGGTAAAAAGGGCGAAGTCAGCAATGGGAAACTAAAGGCCGCTTAAACATCCATAAGGATACTGTTGCCCATTTCCGGCATTGTAGCAGTCATTAAGGTGAAAAAGGGGTAAGGATTTAGAATTGATCATTGCAACCGCCATGGTTGTAACGGTAGCTACCAGCTGGATAATTAGGGAGGCCCTTTGAAAAGCAAATCTGAACCCAACAAGAGTAAAATTTGTGTACAAGCTTAAAACTAAAGAATTAATATCCAACTTCTGACAGTGGCATGGGCTGGTCAATAAAGGAAATGCGGCAACGAAAGAATCAAGTTGTGAGGTTGTTTGCCTTCAGCGCCCATTCCTTCAGCGTCCTTCTCAAGGAGAAAAGGGTAGATCATGGCCTGCCTTAGGATCTAGCAACCAATGATCGAAAGCTGACAGGTTTCAAGCAGTCACCACAAGGAGCAACAGTTCAGCACTGAGCAAAAGAACAAGTGACCCATCTTGGCAGAGCCTGGGATCATAGAGGTAGGGGAATGTGCAAGGGATCTAATTTCTCTGTAAGAATATGTACTCGCATTCTCAGCACGCAGAAGGACAAGTCACCAGAAGTTGTTGATGGCCATTGAATTCTGAAGCTTGACCACAATGACCCCACAGAAAGAAAATCGACAGGGTTAAAAGGGAGGGTAAAAATATATATCAGGGTAAAATCGTGTAACAAGGCAATCCATGGGATCTGTGTGGTAAATAATTTGGGCAATAAAAAAGTCTGTGGTAAAAATATATATCAGGGTAAAACCGTGGTTGAAAAACAACAATCCAAAAAATGTTTTCCAAGTAAAGGTAGAATGTCTTCAAGTAATAATTTGCAGAGGAATTCATTACAGCCATTACCCAATCACAGAAAGAATTCGAAATTCCGTTTATCTAAGGACATAGCATAGGTAACTACTATATCTATCACCGAACGAAAATGCCAGCCACCTATTGCCAGAGCGAATTCAAATTCAGTTTTAATTTCATATAATAACCAGTGGTATTATCTATAAATCAAGACAAAATGATTGCCAAACAGGACAAGTTTGAAGTTTTAGCCAAAAATGGAAGAGATAAAATATAGACCTCTGATGCAAAGATTAATGACCATTATAAAAATATGAATAAGACAAAAACAAGTTTTCCGGTAAATATTAATTACACAGTTAAATATAAAATCTGTCAAGGAGTGGCCTCTAGGCTAGCTAAACTCATCTCTACCATGAATTTTAAGTCCGGAGGTACCGTGATTTGTTATATAAAATTTAACATTTAGCATTCATTGGATGAAATCAGGAGGTTCAACCAACATTGTAAAAATTTATTCTTTGCGATTCATCAAAGGAAAATGGAAGATGTAGAAAACGTTATATAAAATTGTAACACCAGTACACTTTTCCAATAAACAGGAAGATCTACATCAAATCCTAGTGCTTTCTATTCTACCAAATAAACGACTATACCTTTTCCTCTTTGCCTGCCTCAAATGACATCTGCACATTCTGTGTCGCTTCCGATCACCGACCGTCGAGACCTCACCGGTACCTCCCAGCCAACGCTAGGGGTACTCTGCTTCCCCCTTAGCCCCCTCAGCCGCAAAGGGGCCACACACTATCCAGATGGTACGTCTAGCTCCCAGCTCGCCTCGCAAGTCCGAGCTACCACTCCTATCCGAGCTGGAAAATCCCAACTCTCCACAAGTAATCAGTCAAGTCACAAATCCAGTAGCATAACGTTACACTAACAACAGATCCCTTACTTCCTCCTATTTCCTTTCTTTTATAGAGTTTTTAGAACCTCCAACTTTCCCTAAATCACATTTAAATTAAGTTTTAATAAAAATATTCTAAATATTCTCCTTCGTACAAGTGTCGTCCATCCCCCTCTTTCCTCCAATAATTATTTTCTTTAAATTTAATAATTGTCTCATTTCCCTCACCCACCTAGGTTGCTCTAGAAATTTACTCCTAAGGTGCTACTAAGATTCATACACGGGTTTAAATGCTTTCCCTAAAGTGAGTTGCTTCATTTGGTTGTTTAGAGGTTCTTCAATTACGGGTCCACTTACTATGTTGACCTGGCTTTTTACTGTAGGTTACCTCTTTCCCTTATTATGTTTCCCCAATTCCTTAGTTTCCTAATTTATATTATTACCTTCTTTCCTCTTTGGCCATTGGGGCCAAATTGGTAGTTGAGCTATTTACTCTTTTCCTTTTATTATTAATTTGAAATCTTTTACACTTTCACAAGTTAAATAATTTATTTCTTCTTTACAATTTGAAACCACAGATTTTAATTAAATAATTCCTCTCTTCATTTTACTTTAAAGTTTATGAAGACTAAAACTACCACTTAAGTGGTTTTAGTTTAAATTTTTATTTTTTATTTTTATGGGATCTTCTTTTCTTAAGGTTAGACAAAATTTTACCACGAGAAGTTTTAGACTTGGGACTTAGAGTCTGGACTTGGGGACATTTAATTAGGGAAGTAGTTTAAGAATTTCTTAATGTGTTAAATGTCTTGGTATGGTTTGTTCTTCATCAACATCAGCGTGACATGCCGGGGATGCACCACATGCTCCAAAATTTTTCACTCTAGTGTTTCCCTTTGCATGGCCCGTGCCCTTGAGGGATGCACCACGTGCTTCAAGAACACTAGCCTCTAGATGTGGTTTCCTTTGTGGCGTTCAACCGAGGATGCCGCGTGATCAGGGTGCCACTCACTTCTTGACTAAGTGGTGAACATCAATAACCCTTGGAGTCAACCCTCCTCGGTTGAACTTGTGGGAGACTAGGGCTCTAAGGAATAAGGCCCACCGCCTTATAGAATCATTGTGGCGACTTCATGATCACCTCATGGCATTGTGGATCCTCTCGAACTAGGTAATGGTTAACCCACAGTTCGAGCCACAACAGGAGCGCTAGTAGGCTATGACAAGGACGTTGTCACACCTCTCCCTCAACCTCTACGGAAATCGTGTGCGGCCCCTTTACCCCATATGTCAGTACGTTGACGAAGCTATCATCGGCTGCATTATCAACAATCGTATCAAAACATCTCCACATCATATCATCAAATCAAACATGCTAAAATCATAGTAAACAATCAAACCACAATAGCACACTCTCTGACTCGATCCGAGTCGAGGGTTCATCGATACCTCTGCATCCTCAAGGTCAAAGACCACACTCGATTAAAACCGGAGTCAATAGAAGCGTATATGTCAATGTAGTAAAAATCATGTCATCTATCATAGCATCATAAATCAAGGATAAAATGTTTTAATATCATAAAAGTCGAGATCCGCTGCGAGCAAGTGTCCTCAAAAGAATAAGTTCTCACGAAGTCTTGAACAAGATGTTACACTAATGATAATGAAGCCTTGCCAAGAACCTCAAATTGAGGAGTGTATAAAGAGTACAAGTTGCCAACGTAATGGAAGACAAGTTCATGGTTATGTGTATTGTCATTGCATATACAAAGGTGGCGGGATATCTCCCTTATGACTTAATAATAATTATGGGTAGGACATGCACTATATGTTAATATTGGAAACCTCGGTGGCCTCATAATTGAACTTCCTTAAATATATGTTGTGTTTTGGTTTACAATACCCAAATTTTGGCCTTTTCTTTCTATCAAAAATGTAATCTTTCCACATTACGTAAATGTGAATATCAAATATTTCTTTTTTTTCGAAATTATGTGGCTCAGTTTCTTCTCATATAAGTGGTTGTCTTTCATCATCACGTCGATATCTAAACTTTCTTATGGTGTTGCGTCTCATTGTTCTATTTTCTAATTAAAAATTGGAAATAATTGAAAATATAAAAGTTTATAATTAGTATCCACAATTATATAATCATTAAGTTAGTGTCAATTGGGTCTAGCAGGCGGTTGGGAGGAGGAGTGGTATCCTCACCACAGGGACAATTACTGGTATAACGTTGTCAATGAGAACATTCTTATATTGAATTTAAACCCTAAAGAATCTAGTTTATCCTAGATACCATCCTAGGAATGAGGGGAATTGCCTGGTGGGTTTCCCAAGGTATGTATTTTAAGTATTTTAGGGAAAAAAAACCATGATGTTTGTGCCACAAATAAAACTTTTCTATTTTACCTTATTATATGTATAGCCTATGTATTTTGTATTTCAATGTTTGTTGTGAGCAATAACTTGTTTCTTTGCACATCACTAATTAATACAATTACATTTGAAAAACCCTTGATATAAGAGAATAACATTATACTTGCTAAAACATAACATCCACTCTTACATGAGAATCATTATGTTGAGGTCTACACTATACTCTTTTGTTTTTCTTGAAATTCTTGTAGAATAGTTGGCTAAAAAAAGATCGAGTATTAATGTAATCTTGTGCCTAAGATCTACTCCACATACATTAAATGTTAATAGGTGGTTACAAGGGATAAAAAATACTCAAAGTGCAAGATTCAATTGTTTGGTATCTTTCTCAATGAATAATAATTGCATTGATCATCATGATTAGGAGGTACAAGGTTTTTTATGTTCTAGGGTCATAGTGTGTCAAAGAATTGTACTAAGGGTCATAAGGGTTAGGGGGTAGGGTGAGTATAATGTAATTTTTAAGCTGCTGAGGAAGTGAAATAATGAATATATTATTAAGAAAAATAGAAAGGCAACAATGGATCATACACATGGTACATAGAGATTTACCACAGGAAACTTTTAGCAGGAATACCCCAGAGCCATGAGTGAGTGCACCTCTATCTTCTTCATTTTATTAAATTGACTATACATAATACAATATTTATGTATTTTGTAGCATCCAAAAAACTAATCCTTTAACTCAAATTAGATTACAGCCTAATCCCTTAATTGGTATTTGATTACAATGGGATGAAAAACAATTGTCCAAAAACCTGAAACTACGACAAATTGGATCAAAATACAGCTTTGATGCTTGGAGGCCTTCTCCACGAACCCTAGAGGGAGGTGGGGCCTTTATAAGTGCACTACCCCAAGTAATGAATAAGAAACATTAGCAACATATAGTGGGGTTAGGTGCTAGGGAGTGATCATGGGTCATAATGGTTAGGAAGATTTGTGTGTGTGTGTGATGAATCATAATAATGGTTATAATATGAATAATACATGGTAACCAATTTAAACAATCAAATAAAGGAGGACCATGTTATTAGAATATTTGATCCTTTGTGGGAGGTGGAACTTTTTTTTCTTTGCAGACCAACCAAGCCTTAATTAATATTTATTATTAGCTACTACTACTAAAACTGCTACTTATTATATTTTGTTTTATTTTTGTATTTTAGGAATATTATCTATTTGTATGCTTATTTATATAAACATAAGAATTACAATGTATTCAACAATGCAATTGTTTTCACCCATAAATACACATATTTATACGTTATGTTAAAGGTATAATTAAATGTTATTTTAGAAATTATAAAGGACATTATGGTCTTTATGAAAGAGGTTTACTACAATCTTTGTAACATACTAAGTTGATACTTTGTTTGCAAAAATAAACCATTTTTATGGATTATCAAAGTAGAAATGTATCTTGGATGTATTTTAGGTGGAAAATCACCCAAAATCTTGTCATATAGGAAATTCCATTTCTAATTGTCAAAGAAATCAGTTAATAATATACATATATACATCAAGTATGATACTATTGTTTCTACCTCTCTTGAATCCAGTTAATATACATATATACATCAAGTATGATACTATTGTTTCTACCTCTCTTGAATCCCCGTGAATTTGACAAATGATTAAGACAAAGTCCAATTAGTGTACATATGTACAGAAATATGACATTATTGTTGCTACCACTCCTGAATCCCCATGAATTTGAAAAGTGATTAAAACAATTAGCTTATTGTATGCACTATTAGTTAGTTGGATTCAAAGATGATAAATAAGGAGTTTTCTCTAGAAAAAGAAGAGTTCAAATGAAGTGCACTTGCCTTCTCATTCTTTTAAGGACTTTCAATATTTCCCTTTCATCACTTTCCTCTAATTCAATGTTTTACCATTATATTTTCAAGTTTTAATACTATGGAAAAAGGATTTGACTAATTGTTTTCCTCTTTCTATTTCCAATAGGGCTTTTACTAACCTTTTCACCCTTTCTATTTTGTATATTTTCCTATAACACACATTTTTATGGTCTATGGGAGCCCATCCTTTCATATGAAGTTGAATTCATTTTATTCTCATTTATTTATGTGAATGGAAATATTTGTAATTTCATAATTTAAATTTGTTTAAATTATTTTATAACTCTTTTTTTCATTTTGTTATCGTATAAGGTTATTCTTAAAGTTATTAAACATTACATAGTTTTTATGATTTATGTCTTTTATTTATAAGGTTATTCTTAAAGTTATTAAACATTACATAGTTTTTATGATTTATGTCTTTTATTTTTAAATAAAAAGTATTGAGAATGTCCACTTTAATTATTGTTTTGATTTGGTGGTATCCCAACTAAAGGTATAGTTAAATGAACAACATGTCATCATGAAGCTCATTCAAGAAATCATTAATAATTTTGATGGGAATTTTTTTTTGATGGTCAACTTATTGACACCATAAAAATTAAGAAACAACCACCAATTGTCATGTTTATTCAATACCGTGACTACTGGGGATAACTAATATCTAATACTAGGATGAGTAACATCAACCTCCAACAATTCTTGAATAATTGTACAATGTCCTATTATTGTGGAAAATGGTTCCTATAAGGATGACCATTGGATGGTTGTATTCCTAGAACAAGTGTAATACTATGATCATGATCACCATGTGGAGGGGTTAAGCCATGACATGTTCCAAATACTTGATGATGCTTAGTTAGGACCAACTGCAAATTGGGGTGAATTTCCCATTAGGGGTTATTCATAACTTAGATGACATTGAATGGAGAAATAAATCTACAATGGCCTTTCTTCAAGAGATTTTTCATAAGATTAGAGTTGATAATTTATGGGGAGTTGGAATTGATGTTATCTATCTAATTTTTCCCATCTACTCTCTCATGAGTATTTTCAACTTAGTACATAACCTTCACAACTTTTAGTCCTCATTTCTATTATCTCCATCATCATTTGACATCAATTTTGTTGTACGATTTAAGATTAAATTAAAATTTGACATGAAAAAGAAATGCATAGTATTTGTCTCATTTTTCCTTGCTCAAGGCATGCACTAAATCGCTTAAAATCCACACATTAGATGTAAAATAGAAAAATCATTATTTTTTCAGCTCATTAATGTTGTGTTCCTTCCAAAAATGGCATAGTGGACATGTCTCTAGTCTAAATAAATTTTCTAAAATTCAATCCTAGCACAGGGAAGAGCTATTATACCACTTTTAATGTACTTAACTAGAAAAAACACCAATTATTAAGAAATTATTGAAGAAATGTAAACTGCAAAGTAAATAATAGAGGCAATGATATAAAATGTGAAGAATATAATCCTTATAATGATCACATGATGATAATATCTAGATAAGAGAGCAATGTTTTAAGTGAATCTTTGAGGGGACAACCTACCATTGACCATAATTCCAATACAATAACAACACTTGACAAACAATTGCATAGCCTAATAGCTCTACAGATAATTTCTCTCTATCAAAACTCTAACTACTTGCAATCCATCACCAATCAATACCAACCACTTAGTGGATCTTATTTAATACATATAACCCTTTTACATTGAATAACTACCCACTAACTACTTATTATTCAAGGAAAATGGCCTTATACATTAACTAACTTATTCCTGGGAACACCAAATTAGAAAGGATATGGTAGAGTGCTAATAGATGTTCACTACAAAATTAAGAAAACCAAATATTTGAGATGTGGACCCAAGGATCCCTTTGTACACAATATATTATCACTATCAATGGACATGGATAGGGGCTTCCTAAAACATTTTTTTTTCTAGAAAACAAGAAGGCTTATCAATAAGAGACCATTCATTTTGTTATAACTACATATTATTAGTAAATTTGTTTATTTTCCTCTCGTCTACTTTGTTTTTAGTTTCTTTGAACTCTTCCCATCATAAAAATTCATTATTATATCATGTTATTCCAAACATTTATGTATTGTTTAATCTAAATCCCAAAATTACAACCATGACAATTACCTATAAACCATCTAATTAAATATAATATAATTTTAAAAACAAAAAAAATAAAAACAAAAATACAAAAAAATCCCTAACCATGATATCATCGTGGTTGTCTTATAGATAGAATAATATGACTAAACAATACTCAACATAAAAAACACATTTTCTTATAGATAGAATAGTATGACTAAACAATACTCAACATAAGAAACATAGTCACATACCAATAGTTGTAACAACATGAACTAAAATGTCATCGAGCAATGCAAGTAGTGGAATTGTGCAATGCTTAAAACCGAATATGATCCTCCTCAAACAAGCTTTCACTTGTTTATATTACATAGGGAGCAAGTTGTGATGGTGATTATTGATGTTTCCTAAAACAAATTTGCAAAGTATTGTTTGATTAATGAATATAACATACTGTTAACATTTATATATATATATATATATATGTTGTTTATTTCAATGAAAATATAATTCACATAAGTATAACAAGTATATAACGTGTCTTAATTTTGTTAAATCAGTTTTTTTCCAAGTGGATTTATTTTTCATAATATTGTTTAGATTGATAAAAGGGAAGTGTTTTTATTTTCTATCCAAATTCAATTATTTTTAAATATGTTTGTGTTTCACACACTATCTCATCTATATAAATGTGTTTTTTATATAATTGGATTTAAAATACAAGTTTTCTTAATGAATTTACTGAATAAATATCCTTATCATAACATTTATCAAAATTATTATGTTTATTAATCTTAAAATATATTAATATTAATTAAACAAATTTCATGTCATTGGTATATAAACATAAAAATACTTTAAACAATTTGAATTTTACTATGTTTTATAGAAGGTATTAATGAATAATATTTTTTTTTGTTTGTTAGTTTGTTCATGATATGTGGGACTAACCTCTGGCTAAGAAACTGCTACTCAAGGGCATCTAAGCTGTCAAAATTACTTGGGGATCACACCTGGCCTAAGCCACACCAACCCTTAACATGAATGGATTTTTTTGTCCCCGCAGGTTTCAAACCAGTAACTTAACATCATAGAATGCCTTAACAACACACTCCGTCACCGACTATCCTACACCTCGAGGACGTATTAATGAATAATATTAATTTTAATTAATTAATTATGTATTTTATAAAAGATATTAAATAAAGAATATTAACATTGAATGATTATTTATTTATAAAATATATATTAGAATTTTCTTTATATTTTGAGCATGATATTTAAGGTAAATAAGATTTTGTAAAATATTAAGATTTTATCAACATAGAATTCAATGTCATTATAAAAATATACTCATTAAAAACTAAACATATTACTTCGAGGAATTCAACTCGATAAGAATAATAACACTCATTCTCACAATAACCCAAACAAAACTCAAGTGACTACTTTAAATGATTAATTATGTCTAATATTTATAATTCAAAAATATTAAATTTGATTCCTAATCAAATAAAGTTGTTATTTATTCTTGAATACAAAGTTATAAAGTCACAATAAGATATGATTACAAAGTTTTAATGAATTAGAAAAATCCATGTGTATTTTAATATTTTAATATCTCATTTTTTCTTATTTACAAAAATATATATCTAAGCCTTGTTCAAATGCTTCTTTTACCTTTTTATTTTCTAATTAATGATGTTAGGAAATCGTTGGGTACTTCCTCTCATTTTGAGGATGGTATACAAAGAAAACTCTAGATTTTTCAATGTACAATGCCAAGTCAGCAATAAAACTCAAAGTCATTATAACAATATACTAATTATGAGTACATGTGAATAACAAAAATATGAAAAGATAACACTCCATCTCATATCCACACAAGCTAGATTAAATTAACAAACCTTAATCAATTGCTATGTTAGAAGGTTATAAATGTTTCACCAAATTAAACTAAACACTAATAAATAACTAAACATTTTAATCTTACTAGTAAACCAATAGCATATTGATAGCCAAAATCAATACTAACCTTGGAAACCTATTAAATAACTTAACATTCTAGAATTCCTAGTAAACCAAGGTCATAATCATACCCAAAGTCAATACTAACCCTAACTGGATCGCCAAACCTTGGTGGAGTCACGTCATTTAAGACATTTGCAGTAGAGTAGGTTATGCTCATACAATAATCCCATAAGGAATAATTATGACCAACTTTCCCTTTCAGTGGAACAATTGTAAAGATTACATACGACCAACATGCGATAGTGGTAAGGATTCGATACTCAAACTTGAACCTTAATCTCCTCTAAATCTATTTTTTTTCCTTATGGATGTACGAGACAATCAAATGTGACATGATCGTCCTTTGATGGAAACCTGGGCCTCTACACTTATCACATAGGACATAGATTTTATTGATACAATCTTTGCTCTTTTGAGTGATAGCATTGTTTTGTCAAAGCAATAATTGTAATCCATCATTATTATATATATGAGATCTAATGTGTATCAACCATTATTTCACCTAACAAGGAACTGACATATGTCAACATTTTTCCTTTATACCTCCAATGGGTTGGGTTTCTCTTTCACTTGAGGAAGTAAGGATGCATGGCATGTAAACTTGTACCTCTACACTATGACTTTGGATTGATACAATTGCCACAGTAATAATTGTAATAGATTTAAGTGCAACAGCCAATTTTTTTTACCTGACAAGGAGTTGACATGTGTCAACATTTTGGCTTTAGATTCCTTTTTATATGATAGTGGATCCGTTCTCATGATGTATATTGTATATTTCTAGTGAATCGGTTATCCTTCTGTGTATAAAGGTTTTGAGTTTCATTATTTCATTTGGTAGTGTTATTGGTTAAGCCAATAACCTTAAATATTGTAAACCTTTATTCTTCTGTGTATAAAGGTTTTGAGTTTCATTGTTTCATTTGTTAGTGTTATTGGTTTAGCCAATAACCTTGAATATTGTTAACCTAAACCTCTAAATAAAAAATAACTCTCAATACAATTAAAAAATATATATCTATGCATTTGTATAAATATTATAATTATAAAAAATAATTATCAATACAATTAAAAATTAAAAAATTGCTATGTATACATTTGTATAAATATCATAATTAAAAAAATATATCTATACATTTGTATAAATATTATAATTATAAAAAATAATTATCAATACAATTAAAAATTAAAAAATTGTTATGTATACATTTGTATAAATATCATAATTACAAAAGAGGTGGGAGATCATGGATTACATTATATCATAATGTATGGAATTCTAATATATTAATAATTAGCATATTTCATAAATTTATTAACATTTACATTAACTAATAGTTAGCATTAGTTAACATCACTTAACATGGGTTGGGATTTATGAGTTATTGTATTACTGAGTCAATTGTGGCTAATAATGGTTAACTATGATTGATTATGGTCAACCATGGTCATCAAGGTGAATTATAATCAAACAAGTTCAACAATGATTAATGGTGGTCAATATGCTTACTATAGGTGAAGGCCTAATGGGTAATTAGGCTTACTATGTTAGGAGGCTTTTGGTTTATGATTATCAAGTGGACACGTGGGTATTCCATAAGTGGCTAAGAGAATTAGGAATTGGTCGATCAACATGGTTAATATGGTGAACCATAACGATTATGATATATTTAGTTAATATGGTCAACATAGGGTTTTAGTATACATTAGTCAACATAGGTAAGTATGGTTAGTTGGTTATGAATCAATAGGATACTAGATCAACCATGATCATTGGTTAAACCATGATAGACTTAGTCAACCATGGTCAATAATTATAAATGATTAATAGGTAACTAGGGTTATTGAGTTAGGAGTTTGTGGGTTATGGGATTATGAGGCTACATGAATAATGGGTTAATGGAAAAGAGGACACAATGTTAGTGAGCGATAGGGAAAATTTAGGGGCTAAAATTTTCCCATGGGCTAATTTTCCATGCTTTTTCACAAAAAAATATTTGCAAATTTCCATTTTTTCTAAAAATGATTAGCCCAAATTGTATAGGATAAAATTATTTAACCTTAAAAAAAGCTAAAATTTTATAGAAACTGTATACAATCCTTCGAATTGGAATATTTTTACAAAAATATCACCAAACATTTTATAGTTTTCACATTAAGTACTAATAATATTCACCAAGGTATCTACGCTTCAAGTAAATTTCCATCCTTAAAATTTTCCTTTGTGAGTGAGCGAGGTAGGGTTTAGTTCATCACTGTAGTTAATATGGTGAGCCATGGTTAAGAATGGGTGATTGTATGAGGGGTCATAAGGGTCAAGGGTCGAAATGTATCAAGGTATCAATATCTTCAGGGTCATAGTGTATTAGGGGGTTAATGTGTTTAGGATCACATCTGTAAAGATGTGATTATGTCAAAGTTCATAAATAATATATGTGGTATATTGCACATGTGATCATAATAAGTACGAGTTAGTATTGTGTTCAAAGTCATAAAATGTTAAGGGGTAATTTCAAAAGGAGTCATAAGAATTAAGGGTCAAAGTTCTCTCTAAATAATAATTGTTAACTATATTATATATTACAAACTATTATTGTAATGATATATCACCTCATACTACGAAAAATGGTGTATTACCTTCTATATCCCTAATGGGCCTAACAATTAAGAATGTGTATTTCCTTTGGAAGTCAAAGATTTGAATGCAAAAAAAAGTATGAATTATGTACACATTCATAATATAAACAATCAAATTATTACATAAGAATCCCTTGTCCCACAACCAAACATGTCTCAAACACTAATTTAACAAAATTAAATTATTATTATTTATAAAATATTAATTCCACATTAATATGACAAAACTCAATAATACTATACTTTTAGTAATAATTTGATTTATCCAATATAACTTATCAAGTGATTTTTTATAATTAGTACAATGTGATTTATTGCAAAATTTTATTAAAAAATTCATATCTCATAAGGTGAATTAAACATGCAAAATGTCCCACGCTCCCCTAACCATTTTTTACATTATATTTGCATAGTTAGGAATAAAAAATATGTTATCAGGGATAGAAGCAAGGAAGGTAATAATAAATAGGAATTTAGTATACTACATATCCTCTCATGGAACTGTCATGGTTTTCCATGGAGCAAAGCGCATATTTTAAGTCAAATCCTAAGTGAAATTGATATTGTATTTCTATTTGAAACATGAGAGCATGAATAATCTAAGGTCCCTAATATTGAAGGGTATTTCTTGTGGTCAACATGGAACAAGAAATCCTTCCACGGGGGCTCAGAGGTAGAGCTCACTACATAAAAATGAACACGTCTTCTTGCATTTGGCTTCATAAGAAAGACCCTAATGATCAATACATATAGATGGATATTTCAGATATTGATGCTTTGATTTATATAGAATTTTGTTAGTGTTTTCCTATAAATTTTACTTTTTATAAGAAAAATAATTTAGATATTGTCCCTACCAAAACTTAGAACAGGATATCTACAACCTGATAAATGAAGGTAGTATCCTCCTGGTATGAGACTTTAATGTTATAATTACAACTAATCAAGATATTTTTCTAAGCAATGGTTCCAACCCTATTCCTCTTTGGCTATATGAGGACCTTGTTTTCTCTAACAAGTACAAAAGAAACTTTGAAGACCTGATCAAGAATGTATGTTGTGCCTGAATAATAAAGCTGTGTAGCTATGAATATCTAATAATCTGCAATGATATAATGAAGTGTCCAAATTCTAACCAAATGACTTGTATCCATGGGATGGGAAATAGTGTCATGGACTATGTGATATCAAATATCCCCATATACAATGAAATCATAAATTTTTACCTTTAAAATGACAATGAGCTTGACTTCGATCATAGGCCTCTAGTCGTAACTCTGGAATTTGTCATGCACAAAAGCTCCAATGAAGAAAACTATGGTAACCAAAGGAACTTTATTTTTGATAAAAATAATGTTGATATTTTATATTAATACACTTAAATAATGAATTAAATATCCTATCGTATAAGAACAACATTCGAGACATCTGATGAAGGAAGAAACTGGGGTCCCGAAGATCAATGAATGCAACAGGTTCAATCCTCAGACTCATGGGTTATTTGGCCCACTCATGAAATCAACAAGTCCAAGGAAGCAATAAACCTAAACAATCAACTTCATCACTATGCCATGATTCACACATAGAGTTTATTTCTCTATCAATTGCCATGGAGTTCATAGAAACTTCATCAATTTCATCCAGGTCCTCCATCTCCTTTTCAACACCTCATCTCATGTTGTACTGATGACGCAGGTGAGACCTTCGCTGTCACCCGCAGGATCATTCAATTCCTCATTCATGAGACGGATTGGCTCTTTTGATTCCTTCGTGAAATATCTGCTTGAAACCCAAATCCACAGGTCCTTCTTCTCCCTCACCTGTCACGGTCTCTGCACGCTCTATGACCTTTTCCCAATGATAAATTCGGGTTTCGGGGTTTCGTCTTCTCTGATGTCAAGAATTCTTGTACTCTCGAATCCCCGATTTCCAATGAGCTCTCTTCTGGCCTTAGCCCCTTCCTGGCTAGACTCTCTAGTCCATGTGACTAGTTCTCATAAGACCGCAGCCTTATCACCTTATCGGGATTCGGGGTTTCGTGATCCTCGATGTCACGAACCTATGTCCCCTCAAACTCCTGATCACCGATGAGCCAATTCACCGATGCATGCCCTTTACATGTCTTAGCCCCTCCTGGATATGCCCTGGTCCATGCGACCACTATCCATAAGACCACATCCTTATATATTTCCTTTCGTCGGGGTTTTGGGCTTTCCAATGCCAAAATGCAATTGTCCTTTGGATCCGTGATCCTGCGATTCCTGACGTGCTCCAACTTCCGCTAGTCCCCAGGGCTAGTATTTTAGTCCACACGACCTCCTCTATATGACCACAGTGATACTCCTTATCGAGGCTTCTGGGTTTCAAATGTTGAAAAGCATTTGCCCATGGGATTGTCGATTCCTTGAATCCCGATTCTCTGATATGCTCACAGCTGGCCCCAAATGGCACTTCCCTCCTTTTTGGGGTTTCGGACTTCGCGATTCTGAATTGCAAGGACTTCTTATCCACGGGATTCCCGATATCTCGATCCCCGATGTGACGTCAGCTAGGTCCCACAACGGAACTTCCGCCTCTGCGTGATTCCAGTGCCTAGATCTCTTCCACGCGTCTTCCTATGATGGACGGTCCTGATCACTTCTCGCGATTTCAAGACTTCTGCTACTCCAGAAGTCTTGCTCTCAGGGTTCGCGAAACGTCGAACTCCGATGCTCTAGCTTTGGCTTCCTGTCAGGACTTTCCCTGATAGTCTGGATCTCCGCCACGTGTTTCCTCAAGATGGACGGTCCAAATCCCTTCTCGCTATTTCAGAGTTTGTGATGCTTCGATGACGGAAATCCTCTGTCGACTCAAAACCCCGGTAGCCGATATACCGACGGGTCGCTCGATCTTCGCCATGTGTCTCCACAAATGGATGGTCCAGATCAAATCTCATTGATTCGGGGCTTGAAGTGTCCCGAATTCCTCAACCTCGAGAACTCTGATTTCCCGAGTGTCGATATCACGATGCTTGTCTCTCTTCGGGACTTTCACCCTCCTTTTCATGAAGCTAAACCTCGTGCAGCTCCCAACTGATCTGACGGTTGATGGGTACTTCACTCTAGATCTAACGGTTCAGATCTGTTCTTCTTCCTGTGTGCTCCTCCTGATGCTCCCTGGATGTGGAAACCAACGATCCAGATTTCTTTCTCCAACCAATCTGACGATGGCTGTGCTCCCTCTTGAGCTTCTGCGCTTTCTTCGAGTGCTTGGAAGAATTACAAGTTTCCAAAGGCCTCGACCTTTGTCCTCTCTTTCTCCTCTATGAACTCCTTTGCTTGAGTTTTCGTTGTGCGCGTTCTCCTCGACGTTGTTCCTCCTGAGCTTTTCTTCTGAATTCTTAAAGGATTCCTTGACTTTTTCACTCCTTGTAGAGCCCTCGCATGCAAAGTGCTATCTGTCCTGAGCTACTCAACACTCAGACCCCTAAGGGATTTTGTCTTTCTTCCTTCTCCCTTAGATGGAGAATGTTTGGATTCCCTCCTGGCTATCCTCAGCCTCAAGCAACTCTTGTTGAGTGCTTCTGGGTATTCAGTAACCCTGTGAAGATCCCTCAGTGGACTCTTTTTCCAATTACAGAACTCAAAAGAGTTCTCTTCTCTTCTGTGCCTATCTGCACACTTACTCAAATTCCCACCTGGCAGAGCTTCTTCTTCCAGAACTTCCAATGGTCTATCTCCCTCTATGCACTCCTTGCACCTAATCAATTCCCACTTGGTAGAGCTTCAGAATCCCCTAGTGATTATGGTTCCTCTTTCTAAACTCATAGCATAGTTCTTCCTCCAAAGGCACCTTGTACCTATGCTCAATGCCCACCTGGCAGAGCGTCTTCTCACAGAACATCCAACAATTATTTCCCCTTGTGCACCTGTGCACTTGCTCAATGCCCACCTGGCAGAGCTTCAAAGAATCCTCAGTGATTCTGTCTGCAACTGTGTCTCTCCTACACAACCTTGCCTCCTGAGGTATTCAACAACCTCAAAGGTCTTCCTCTCCCGAGTTGTTGACTCTGGTTCTTGTGCCGCAACACGTCTATGTCTGACTCCGCAGAGTTCAAAAGTGCATCCTCTATGCACGTCTCTCAGAACCCACAACGTTCTGTCACACCCTCCTGGTGTGAAGCCTCAAAGACCTTCACCTGAAATCAAACACACTCCTTCAAATGCACAACTACAGTATACACCTATAGCATACAATGGAACACTCACAAACATTCATTCAACACAGAATATTGTAGGAAAAACTGCTCTTTGTATTAAATATGGAAAATGCCTGTATTTACAAGATGTTCCTGAGCATGGCCTGTAACAAGGTCTCGACTCCTCACTTCTTCTCTCTACTCGCAAATTCTCACACAACTTCCACTTACACAAAATGAGATACGAAATCTCTTTTACCCGAGGGGGCTCTTTGAGCGCTTCCCTCCAACCTACCTACCCTATTCAATTACATTGAATGGGTTGTCTAGTCCAGCATTTGGATCTAGATCTCATCCATACAACATTAAAGGCCGATCTACCTAACGCCTTAACAAAGGCACGGCTCTACAACTCACCAGCTTTTAAACATTTAATTACATTCAATTCAGATTTTAAATGAGGTTGCGCCTCTCTTCAGCTTTGAATGCATGCGCTCAACATGGCTGGCTGGCTGGCTAGCTGAGGTGGAGAGATGCTCCTGCATCACCTGATTTTAGTCGTAGGCTCTTTTAACAGAGTTTCACAAGCTCAAAAATTCATTTAGCACTAAACATTTAACCATCACCCCCTTTAACATTGGCTCCCATTAATTCCTTCATGGAACCAAGGCTAGTCCTCAAACTAATCCCTTTCTCCACAAGACCATGTTCTATGACCACATAATGGAACCAAATTCTAAGCTATCAGAGTATTTTATGTTCATATTGTTTTCAAAGAAGTAGGGGTAAGACACTTCGATGTGTCAGAGTTGAATACTTTCATAGGTTGGAGTTGAGGACTCCGATGGAATGGTTCTGAACTACGCCCAATCACAACCATTGGTTCTAGATTCCAATGGATGAATGGATATTCTCATCGAAGTATTCACTATTTAAAGCTCTTATCCATGGTGAATATAGACTATAGGTTCTCCTCTCCATTGGATGACTCATATTCAAACCAAACAATTCCAATGATCATTGCCATAATGATACATTTTGGGTTGTTTATCTTCCCATTAAGTGGATGACTAGATCATGACTTCCCATGATATCAGTTTAAAATTTGGATCATTGTCGATCCCTTCAGTGATCGACGATCAATCTTCCTTATCCAATATAATATGAGTATTCTAATTTCACTCCGTTATGCATCAAACCTATAATTCAAATTAATTACTCCTGCACATTCCACTGAGGATTTAACTGGGTTTATAAGCACAGGTTCACACATGAAGTCACATGGTATTAAACCTCAAAAAACATATACATAGAATGTACACTATTCCATTAGATTGAGATCAACATTACATAACACAACTTATCTGGGCCAAGACACACTCTCAGTTGAGTTTACATTATGAATGGCCACCCACTTCTCATACCTGTAGGATATATTTATAACAAGAAAAATATAATAAGGATCGGATCATTCTAGATCCGATATGTCCTCAACAGATTGCTAGTTTTCCTAACAACAC